>BRDA01071071.1:3883-8883 GCA_036984385.1 Crenuchus spilurus | reverse complement strand
GAGGGGGGCGGAGCCTCCCCCAAAAGTGATCAAACTGAATCTACCGTCTTCATTAAAAACACTCCAACACAAACCACCAATACATCCCTCATTTATCCAGCAAACTACACCAAACCACACGGTCTTAACTCACGACACCAAACACACCGGAACAGTCCGGAAGACTAAATCTGACGCTCCGAGAACCTCCAGAATTAACCTGGTTAACCTTCACATCTCCTCACATCACAGGTTCTACCTTCTCCTGTACAGATACTAGGGCTTGTTTGGACAGTGACACTCATTAACAGAGGATGGATGGTTGGATGGAGGGATGAACAGATGGATGGGTGGATGAGTAGGTGGATGGACGGATGGATATATATATTTTTTGGATGGCAACAATGATTTGATTGATTTACAGGATGGATGGATGGTCGGATGGAGGGACGGTAGATGAACAGATGGATGGGTGGACGGATGGATGGATATATATTTTTTTTTATTGCAACAATGATTTGATTGATTTTCTGGATGGATGGATGGATGAGTAGGTGGATGGATGGATGGATGGAGATATATTTTTTGGATGGCAACAATGATTTGATTGATTTACAGGATTGATGGATGGATGGATGGATGAGTAGGTGGATGGATGGAGGTTCATGTTTTTTGCGTAGCAAAATTATTTCAATTGATGACCAGAGGATGGAGAGATGGATGGAGAGATGGATGGAGATACATGTTCTATTGCACGGCAATTACAGTATATTTTGAGTGATTATACAGAAGATGGATGGATGGATGGAGATACTTTTTTTGGATAGTGATACTGTAATTGATTAACAGGATGGATGGATGAATGGATGGATGGACGGACATGCATGATGTTTTTCTTTACAGTAATAATACTTTAATTGATTAACGGAGTAAAGATAGATGGATGGAGAGATGAATATTCAATACTTTTTTAAAAATGAAATATTTTATCCATTATTATAGTAAATAATTCACACAACTATACTCACACTACCCAGCGATGGACTGGCGCCCTGTCCTGGGCTTAGTTAAATAGTGTAATGCCCTGCGCCCAGTGAGGGGGTAGGGGGCTAACCACGACCCTGATAAGAATTAAGCGGGTGTGATAATGGATGGATGGATGGATGGATGGATATACTCACACTGCCTGGTAGCTAACATTTACTTGCCCGGTTATCATGGCAGGTTGACTAGCGCCCCCTTGTGGAGCCATGATGATGTAATTTTACACTTAATGATGGAAAAAACCATCTGAACACTCAATAAAAACTAACGTTCAGTGTCCAGAAAACATCTCAGAAGATGAATGTGTGTGTGTGTGAGTGTGTGTGTGAGTAAAAGAATGCTGCTGTGCTGATTCTGTGCAGGATGACAGGCACAGGCAAGTGCAGGAGCTGAAGGTTTTGAAAGCATGTGGCTAAGTGAGATATGACCGTTTGTGTCTGCTCTCCTCTCATATCTGCCCGTGACATCAGCTCTTAGCACTGAGAGTGAAAGCGAGGACAAGCAGGGAGACGGAGCGCCGCTCTACTGCCAAAGGAACTGAAAGCTGGAGCATGTTTGTAAATGAACGAGTGCACGGAAATCTGGACGAACGAGAAAGTCCGGTTTCCTCGTGCGTGCCGCCGAGGGTCACTGAGCCACAACGGCTCCCTCCCCGACCTCGGTCACTTCTCCGACTCCACAGCGAGGACGACGCAGGAGGGGGGGCACGGTGCACCTCCCGGAGCACTCGCATCCTTATCAACGAGCCTGCAAAGCACACCAACTCGCTCTCTCTCTCGCACGCCCACGCTTTCTGCTACATACCGACGTGCAGAGGTGGACAGTCGTGTCACAAGTTGGCCGAGTCACAGTTGTGTACTTTTAGCTGACAATTAATTCTCACAATAAACGTTATTAATAATGACTTTTTTATTCACTGCTTGAAGAATTAAACTAAGCCTGAATCAGGAACTGAGTGCCTACACAGCGGCCAGGCCATTAGGGATGTGTGAAAATATCAATACACCCGAGTATCACAATATTATGTTCTGTGATACTGTTTACCTGTAAACACTGGTGGGCAGTTTTGTGTTGTATTTAAGCCCCCGACCACTAGAGGGCAGTGTTCTAATCCATCTTCAGCCATTAGACTCTTCCACTGCAACCAAAACAAGTAGAAGAAAGTTCACCTAAAATTCTATCCTGAAAATAGTTATAAGCAGTGTGAGGTCACCACAGTTTTCGCAGGGTTCGTGCACCTTTCACAAGGTAAAATTCAAGCACTTTTCAAGCACTTTTAAGGCCCATTTTCAAGTCTTTCCAGCACCTTTCAGCTGTGGTAAATTAATGATAATGGTCATATCTCAAAACTGCAATTCTGCGATAATCAATATATCGGAAAAATATTCTCCACACTTCACAGCGACTAAGCTACTGAGAAAAAAAATACTTCGAAGTAAGTAAATAGCAGGAATTAAGGATTTATTGGTGACAGTTTCACACAATTTAAATACCAATGTTCTTCACCGCATGTTTATCTTATCCAGCTGGCGGTGCGCATACATACGCTAGCAGGCTAGCTAACGCAGCCTCCCGTCATGTTACTGCTGTTATCACCGACCAGGGTTGCCAGGTTCAACAAAAATATCCAGCCATACGTGGAGGCGCGAGCGAAGCCTTTTTTTATTTTACGCTCTGCAATTTTTTCTTTAAGTGAACTTATTTAATCAGATAGTTATTTATTGTAAAGTAAAAGCGGTCAGAATTTCAAGCATTTTCTCCAAAATTCCAGCACTTTCCAGGCCTGGAAAACAGAAAGTTAAAATACAAGCATTTTCCAGGATTTCAAGCACCTGTACGAATCCTGTTTTCCTTAAAAACGATCACAATATATCGCTTTGCTTACACTATCGTTATACACTAATGATACGTATCGTATCATCAGGTTCTTGCCAATACTCAGCCCTAGTGCAGCATCATGAGCTCAGGGTTTTTTTCCATCTTTTCTCAATTTTTAACCCAATTTTCTCCCCATTTTTGGACAGCTAATCCCACTCATTCTCTAGCACTCCCCCCGGCACTGGGGAGCGTGAGGACAAGCTGCCACCACCTCTTTTCAAACGGCTGCTGATGCATCATCGCTGCATCCCCATCTCTGATTCATCAGCTAACAGACACCTGAGCCGGACACTATTACAGTTGGAGTGATGAGTAGAGCCATCTACCCACCCAGAGAGCACGGCCAGTTTAGCAAATCCCAAATTGTCAATGCCTGAGCCCACTGAGCCCGAAACGATTACTTTATTGTCTCTAAAGTGGCCAAATTAACTGAGCGGGGGTGCATTTGCCAAATGCGTAAAAATCTTTTTAAACACTCCCTCTCCATGGCACCCAGTCCAGCTGTGCCGATTCCTGTCTGTCCAAAGTTTTGGGTCATCATTAAGATAAAATTTGAGACTAAAACTTAAAAGGTCCGGTTGAGTGTTTGGAGGGTAAAGGTGCTCTGAGCTAAAGCAGAACAGTTTTAAAGTGGATTTTATGACTGCAGTCATCTGACGAGCCGGTGTCCAGCAACTTGTTTAAAAACTCCAGCTGGGCTTTCTGGGCTCGTTCTGACCAGAGAACAGCCGCTGGACTGAAGGTACTCGCCGACACTCTTTGGTTATGTTCTGCCTCAGAAACAAAGCGATTCCACAGCTTTCAGCTTCCACTTCATCTTCCCACAGACGTTACCAGAAACTTCAGCCAGAAAGCAGAAAAACACACAGAGCTCCTGACAACGTGATGAATGGAGACGCTGTTGCATAACTAACTTATGCTGGTTTTCAAGTTTGACAGTAACGTGAGAGAAAACGGGACAGAAACTGAAAAGTGGAGTCAGTGCTGCTGCCACAGCCACCAGCCCCCCAGCAGAGCAGAGGGCCAGACCAGCTGAAGTCAGCTTTGACTGGACACTGAACCCCAGAAACCAGATTCTAGCAGAAGTACAGTGATGGATCCAATTAAACGGCTTCAGAAGCTCTACAGATGTTAATCAATCTGAAAGGCAGTGATCCGACTTATATCCCAATTATCACACTTTTCTACTCCCTACTCAGCGTAAGGTGTAAATTATTCAGAAAATGGGGCAGAAGACTGTATCCTAAAATCCGCATTACACAATACTCAGCTCATAATTATAAAGCAGTGAATGTGGTTTTAAGTGCTTTTACTCATCTCTGTGATTGACAGTTAAAATAATATGTCTGACCAAAGTCAGTTACATCACTTTTAGTCTATTTTAAGTGCACAATCATTACAGTCTGCAGTAATAACCATTTATTCAATGTTACAACTACTACTACTACTACTAACTATAACCACAAACTACAACTACCAGCAACTACTACTAAATATAACTACTACTAACAACTACTACTACTACTACTACTACTACTACATATAACTAATACTAACAACTATTACTAATAATAATAATAAAACTAGAACTACCATTACCACTAATTACAACAAGCATTAGCTACAATTACTACTGCTATTATTACTACTAACTAAAACAACTACTATCACTAACTACAACTACTAACAACTATTATCACTTAATATTACTAACAACAACAACTACTACTACTACTACTACAGCTACCACCAACTACAGCTTACCACTAACTACAACTACTACTGCTATTAGATAGATAGATAGATAACTTTATTTATCCCAGGGGGAAAGTCAATTTTTACAGCAGCTTCAGCAGAAGGACAAAAGATACATACAGTAAATGCAAACAAGTAAGTCAAAAATTAAATACAATAAAATAGTACTCTAAATAAAAGCTAAGACTTATGTTGTACAAATAAATATTATAATAAAGTGAGCTGTGCAGTGCAATGTGTAATCTGATGTGTAGTCCTGGTGTGTAGTCCTGAGGAGATCAATAGTGTCCTGAGTTATTAGTAATTATGTTAATGTGAACTAAACAACAACAATCATTATAATT
>BRDA01071059.1:0-18463 GCA_036984385.1 Crenuchus spilurus | reverse complement strand
TTGTCCCAACTTTTTTGGGATTTGTTGACGCCATGAAATTTTGAAACAACATATTTTTCCCTTATAATGATACATTCTCTCAGTTTAAACTTTTGCTCTGTGATGTGTTCTATTCTGAATAAAATATTAGATGTTGGCACCTCCATATCATTGCATTCAGTTTTTATTCACAATTTGTTTAGTGTCCCAACTTTTTTGTAATCCGGTTTGTAGATGTGTTGAGCGAGCAAGAAGATTTTTGCACCCACATGAACTCAATCTTGTATACAAGGGCATACAAAGACAAGCTTGCACAATCAAAAACCCTTGATACTGAGATTGGTGATAAAAAAGAACTCTGACATATGTAAAGTAAGGTTGTATTTATACATGCTAGTGTTGTATTAGTAAGGTTTCTTGTGTTGAGAATGTAACTATTTTGATTATGTGTTCTAATATTGAATTAAATTAATCATTTTCTATAACTGAATGAATCAAAATAAAATGTATTGAGAATACCTGGGATCATTAGAATATTTCTGGCAATTTGTCATATTGGTTTTTAATTTCACTGAGAATGGTCTTAAAAGGTCTTAATAAAGTCTTAAATTGAACTGACCAAAACCTGCAAGAACCCTGAATAATGTGTCTGTGCTTTTATAATGTTTGTTTTCACCTTGTTTTACAACAATAATGTATGTAGTACCTTATAATTAATTTAGAACAATATTGTTAAACATCACTTTACTTGAAGCACTAATTTATGGCATTCTAAACATTTATTATGTGTTTATTATTGCTAATATGCATTTTAGGTGCTTTTTAATTATTCACAGGTGACATTCAATCTAAATTCATGCATTATAATGCATTATAAGGAAAATATGCATGAAATGTATAGTGAAAATTGTGTTACTATGTGATCATCACAAAGTATCTATAGTTCATTAAAGGAGCTTTATGATGCATCATATGACTTTATTGTATGTATGTAAGTATGCTTACAAAGCTTTATTACAATGCTACAAAGTTATAACCACATTTATACTGGCTAATAAATACAGGTTTCTTAACCTTTTTATCTACTTGAACTTAAAGTGGGCCAATTTAGACCCAAGTAAGTCTAGTAAATACAGGTCCTTTAAAACTGTTCAGGTCATTGTCTGTTTATAAAGCATTACAATGACTGAAAACGTTTATAATGAGGGAAAAAACTTCGTATGTCAATCACTTTACTTGAAGCACTCTGTGATGACATTTTGAATGTTCATAATGCTTTATAATTGTAATAAGGCCTTTATAACAGGCCAGATCAGTATTTGCTTATAATGCATTATAATAAATTATATTTATAATGTTATAACATGTTTAATACCATATGTAAGTCATCAAACCCTTAGTTATGATATTTAATTAGAACCTCATGATGCATTATTAGAGTTTATAAATATGCTTATAAATCATTATTACCAAGTTATAAAGAGTTATAAACACATTTGTAATGAGTGGTCCCCATACCAGTTGCACCCGGTGCAAGTTGTACCTGTTGAAAATCACACCCGGGTCAAAACAAGAAACTGGTAAAAGTTAGGTGTCTGTCCAGGTGAAGAAAATTTTTCTTCCAAAATTACTGAGCATTGGGTGAGGACAATGGCAGTAACTTATTTTTCAAGCCAAATAGGGGGCGCTGTAGAGTTTGCTAACTACAAATGAGAAAATTGATAAAACATTTCTAAAGTGTTTTAAGGCCTTAGTGAATGTACCATATTTTAAGGGGTTTGGAGCATTGCAGAAATGTCAAATATACATTGACGTCATAGGTGGCACTATAGAGCAGGTGAAACAAATATTGAAAAAATTACCATTTCATATCAAAGAACAGCCTAACACAAGCAGGCCTGTGAAATTTTATGTGTTTCAAAACATCATATCCCCCTAAAACACAGTGAGAACATTTATAAACCACGAGTTCCCACCAAAATGGACGACTTCCTGTTGGGTAGAGTCAGATCATTCCAAGTCAAATTTGTTCTCTATGAAGTGGTCAATGACTCCACCAAATTTGGTGCATATTGGACAAACTTTGTCCCGGCAATTGCCCATGACAGGGGGCACTATGGAGCTTGTAGCCATGTCCTTCGCAATATATCTTCACATATGACTATAGTTTATTTCTGCCAAATATGAAGTGAAATGGACAAACTTCCTAGGAGGAGTTTGACAAAGTTTGCAAAAAATATGTGAAAAATGGCTGACTTCCTGTTGGGCAGAGACACTTATACCAATACTTAAAATGTGGGCAATGTTGTCTCCTGTGTTTCTGCCAAGTTTAATGAATTTCCAAGCAACTGTGCTCTGACCATGTTAATGTTTCTATTTGGCTAGTGTTGTGCATCCAGTAAGTCAATTGGCGGACATTACGCCATTGTTAGAGCTATCAACTATTGCTTACCAATTTATCATGAAGGGTGTCGGGAGAATATCCAGAGTCAATATCGATGTAATCAGATGAAGACTTTAGGTGGAGTTCGAATGAGTTCGTGAAAAATGTGTGAAAATTTGACAAATTCCAATATGGCCGACTTCCTGTTGGGTGGAGCTAATAAAACCCAATACATATTTTGTGCGGCATCTATGTTCTGTACCAAATTTTAAAAAAATTCAAAGTTTGAGGCAGCTATAGCTAATTTAATATATAAAGATAAGATAAGATAGCCTTTATTGTCATTGCACAGTGTACAACACAATTGAGCAGCAATCCTAATAATAATATGTTACACTTATATGGCACCTTTCACAGACCCAAGGATGCTTTACAATCAGTGGGGAAAAAAAGCAAAAAAATGGGAAGGGGGGGTTAAAGAGAATGAAATGTGGTTGAGAAAAGGTAGGTTTTTAGGTTAGTTTTAAACACAGGATGAGAGGGAGATAAACTAAGAGAGAGAGGCAAGGCATTCCAAAGGGTAGGGGCAGAAACACTGAAGGACCTGCCACCCATAGTGGACAGCCTAAACCTTGGAACAGACAGAAGAGCAGAATCAGAGGACCTAAGTGCGCGTGGAGGAACATAAGGATGCAAAAGAGCAGAAAGGTAGGATGGAGCTAAACCATGCAATGCCTTATAAGTGAGTATAAGGATTTTGTACCGGATGCGTTCAGAGACAGGTAGCCAGTGAAGCTGATGGAGAGCAGGGGTGATGTGAGCAGATTTTTTAGACTGGACTAAGATTCTGGCAGCAGAGTTCTGAATATATTGAAGAGGACGAAGAGTTTTGGCAGGTAAACCACAGAAAAGAGAATTACAGTAATCAAGTCATGAGGTAACAAAAGCATGAACCAGAACCTCTGAGTCTTTAAGAGAGAGTAGGGGGTGGAGTATACTGATATTCCGGAGATGAAAAAATGCGGACTTATTCAGAGATTTGATGTGTGACATAAAGCTGAGTGTAGGGTCAAATAAAACTCCCAGTTTTCTATCTATGTTATCTATGCCAAGGGTGCAATTTGTGTAGGGAGAGATGGCAGGTGTCTTAGAACCTAAAATCAGCAATTTAGTTTTTTTGGCATTGAGCTTAAGAAAATTTGTATTTAACCAGTTTGTTCATTTCTGTAAACAGGACAACAGTGCAGGTGGAGGAAAGGACTCAGTAAGTTTGAGGTTAAAGTAGATCTGAATGTCATCAGCATAGCAATGGAAACAGAGTCCAAAAGAATTAATAATGCTACCAATGGGCAACATGTAAATAATAAATAACAGGGGACAGAGGACAAGGACAGTCACCCTGAGTGACTGAGATATTATGAGATTTATTTTTACCAATGGACACAAACTGAATTCTGTCTGCCAAGTAAGAAGTAAAAGAGGAAAGAACAACCCCAGAAAGGCCAAGAGAGGAGAGACGGGAAATGAGTACACTGTGTTTGACTGTGTCAAACGCAGCAGTTAGATCCAATAACAGGAGAACAGAAGGACAGCCAGAGTCAGAGGAAAGCAGATCATTAAGGACACGCAAGAGTGCAGTCTCAGTGCTATGATGGCAGCAAAAACCAGACTGAAACACTTCTAAGAGGTTGTTTGTGTCCAGATGTTTTAACAGTTGTGAAGCAACAACCTTTTCCAGAACCTTAGAAATGAATGGCAAATTGGAAATAGGCCTAAAATGTCCCAAAACAGTACAATCAAGGCCTGGTTTCTTGAGCACAGGAGTAACTGATGCCATTTTCAAAGCACTAGGGACATGCCCACAAGCAAGAGAAAGATTTACAAGATGGGAAACAGCAGGTGCAATAACAGAAAGACACTGCTTCATTAAAGTAGTGGGTGCAGGGTCAAGCAGACAAGATGAAGAATTAGACTTAGAAATAACCTGTGTGATTTGAACAGTCAGTAAAGGAGAAATTGGAAAAAAGATTACAACAGGGGTTTAATTTCGAGAATGAACATTTAGTAAGAATAACACTAGGAAAGTCCTGATAGAGAGAGTCAATTTTGTCCTGAAAGAAACTGAGAAACACAGTACAAGAGACTGATAGAGCAGGAGGTTGAAGTAGTTTAGTCACCATGGAAAAAAGACACTTAGGATCATGGCCAGATCCATTGATTAACTGAGAAAAGTAGGCAGAGCGATCTGAATTTAGAGCATTTTTATACTTGAGAGTAGGCAAGAGAGTGCACAGATAAACCAGTTTTTTTCAGGAGACGCTCAAGACATCTGCCAGCAGTTTTCAGTGCATGAAGCTCAGATGTAAACCAAGGAGAGGAGTGAGTAGCAGGCACAGTTCTGGTCTTAAGAGGAGCTAATTGATCAAAGATAGAAGAGACAGACTCATCATAAAGAGATACAACAACATCAATGGAGGACAGTGAACAGATGAAAGTGAAGAAGATTTGAGATAAGTGGAAAAAAGCACAGGATCAATAGCAGCAAGATTACGAAAGGAGGTTGTAGAACGTGACTTAGAGCAGGAAATACAGAGGTTAGCTGTAATAAGTTTGTGATCTGAAACACCAATAAACAGACCTGAGACATCATTTACAGAACAACCAGTAGAACAAATCAAATCAAGTGTATGTCCAAGCTTATGGGTAGGAAAATTAACATGTTCTGTTAAACCAAAACAGTTTAGTACTGACAAACAATCTGTAGAAACAGAGGATATGGAGTCCAAGTGAATGTTAAAGTCACCAAGTACAATCAGAAATGATGACATGGAGCTGATAACAGAAAGCACCTCACTGAGTTCTGATAAAAAGCCAGCAATGGAAAGTTTAGGTGGGCGGTAAACCAGTAACAGTATCAAGGTTCTGGTGACAAAGACACGCAAAGCCATATCTTCAAATGTGGACACCTCATGCAATGAACATAGGCTAGCATTTATTTCTTGATTAAAGATAACAGCTAGGCCACCACCTCTCCCTGATAGCCTAGGTGAACATAAATAGCTAAAACCAGGAGGAGTTGCTGCATTAAGATGGAAATATTCACTTGGCACTTGCCAGGTTTCACTTAAAAACAGCATCTCCAAGCATTTTTGACCAATAAGATCATTAAGCAGTGTGGCTTTGTCAGTAAGTGAATGACATTTGAGTAAGGCAAAGTTGAAGAGACGTTGAGAAACTGAAGAAGTTGGTGGAGATGTTGTGACTACACACAGCACACTAGCATCACAACCTCTGTTGGGATCCCATCTCTTACACCTACGGCCAACAGTCCACACAGTAGGGATACTGGCATCAGACGACTGGAAGAATGTTTGCTTATGTCTTGAAGCATGATGGACATAACAGGGACGTCGGGCCAGACCAATGGAGTGGCAGTAACTGTAAGTTGAGGAGTCCAGGCGATAGTGCGAGTAAAGTGAACGAAGCTCATCTGGAGTATCAACAGTCTTATATCCAAGGCCAGAGCCGTAAAAGCCAAAGAGGCAGATGAAAAAAAGGAGGAGTCCAGGATAACACATAGTAAGTTGCAGATAAACAACCCCTAGCATGTGAGCTAAGGCTATGCCTAACTACGTTAGCCAAGCACCACAGCCCACACCAGTTGGAATGAACAGGCGAGCAAATGAGAAACACTCACTTACCACAACTGCAGCCAAAGGTGTAGGCTCAGGGGAGAGGGCTCGCACACCGCAGCACGGCAGCCAGTGAGAAGTAGGCAGCCAACAAACAATGCAGTCCTCCAAAAAACAGCAGAGCAGTCCCCAGTGAGCAGCAACACTCCAAGAGTCAAAAAAGTTGGGAAGTAAGCCCAAACACAATGAAAAAAGTAGGTCCAAGATAGAAAAAAAGAAGAAAAGAAAAAACGAAAAATAAGTCCAGTAAGAAGCGGGTGCACACAGCGTATTCTCACAGGAACAGGAAATGACGTGCTTAAACCTAAAGTAATAAATAACAAATTAAAAAATTTAAGAAAAACTATAATACACAAATTAAAAAGACATTGGATGTATAATAAGCATACATACATAATACACATATATACATGACATCTACAGTATGATTCTATACAAAAAGTGACGTTATTGCACAGGCCCTGAGTAGCGTATTGGAGATATGCGTCTATCTATGTGAGTCTGTGTAATGAATTTAAGAGTCTGTATACAAGTAGGTGACATTATTGCACAGGCACCTGAGTTTAATGGTTAATGTGTGTGTTTTGCAGTATCCAGTTCTCGTACAGCACTTGGGTAAAAGCTGTTTTTCAGTCTGTTTGTCCTGGATATGATGGACCTGAAGCATTTTCCAGAGGGCAGCTGTTGGAAAAGGTGATGTCAAGGGTCTGAGGGGTCTTTCAGTATATTTGCTGCTCTATTGAGGCAGTGAGATCTGAAAAGGTCCTCCAAACTGGGCAGTGGACAGCCGATAATCTTCTGGGCTCTGTTGATCACTCTCTGTAGTACTCTCCTGTCTGCCACTGAGCAGCTGCTGTACCATGTTGAGACGTTGTAGGTCAACACACTCTCAATGGCACAGCAGTAGTAGGACACCAGCAGCTTCTCTTGAAGGTTGTTTTTTCTGAGAATTCTCATGAAGAAGAGTCTCTGCTATGCCTTTTTGACCACAGCTGTGGTGTTGGTGGTCCAGGAGAGATCTTCAGAGATGTGTGTACCAAGAAATTTGAAGAAGGGGACTCTTTCCACACAGTCCCCATTTATGAAAAGTGGTGTGGGGTCTGTGTGTTTCCTCCGGAAGTCTATGACCAGTTCTTTTGTTTTGGAGGAGTTCAAGGAGAGGTTATTCTCTGTACACCACTCAGCCAGTCCCTGGACTTCATCCCTGTAGGCGATCTTGTCTCCACCAGATATGAGACCCACCACAGTTGTGTCATCTGCAAACTTGATGATTGTGTTGCTGGAGTAGGTGGGAGCACAGTCGTGGGTGTAGAGTGCGTAGAGGAGAGGACTGTGGAACTCCAGTGTTGAGTGTTACCTTGGAGGGATGATAGTGGCCTAATCTAACAGACTGGGAGCAGTTTGTTAAAAAGTCTTTAATCCAGACGCAGATGGATTGGGAAAGTCTAAGGTCTGTGAGTTTGTTATATGTGAGGATGACTGTGATACAGTGAGGAAAATAAGCATTTAAACATCCTGCGAATTTGCAAGTTCTCCCACTTAGAAATCATGGAGGGGTCTGAAATTTTCATCTTAGGTGCATGTCCACTGTGAGAGACATAATCTAAAAGAAAAAATCTGGAAATCACAATGTATGATTTTTTAAATAATTTATTTGTGTGTTACTGCTGCAAATAAGTATTTGAACACCTGTACAAATTAATGTTAATATTTGGTACAGTAGCCTTTACAGAGGTTAAACGTTTCCTGTAGTTTTTCACCAGGTTTGCACACACTGCAGCAGGGATTGTGGCCCATTCCTCCACACAGATCTTCTCCAGATCAGCCAGGTTTCTGGGCTGTTGCTGAGAAACATGGAGTTTGAGCTCCCTCCAAAGATTTTCTATAGGGTTTAGGTCTGGAGACTGGCTAGGCCACTCCAGAACCTTGATATGCTTCTTACGGAGCCACTCCTTAGTTATCCTGGCTCTGTGCTTTGGGTCATTGTCATGTTGGAAGACCCAGACACGACCCATCTTCAATGCTCTAACTGAGGGAAGGAGGTTGTTCCCCAAAATCTCGCAATACATGGCCCTGGCCATGCTTCACAGTAGGGATGGTGTTTTTGGGATGGTACTCATCATTCTTCGTCCTCCAAACATGGCAAGTGGAATTAAGACCAAAAAGTTCTATTTTGGTCTCATCTGACCAAAGCACTTTCTCCCATGACTCCTGTGGATCATCCAAATGGTCATGGGCAAACTTAAGACGGGCCTGGACTTGTGCTGATTTAAGCAGGGGAACCTTCCTTGCCATGCATGACTTTAAACCATGACGTCTTAGTGTACTAGCCACAGTAACCTTGGAAACAGTGGTGTCAGCTCTCTTCAGGTTGATTCCTCACCTTTCTTAGGATCATTGATACACCACAAGGTGAGATCTTGCATGGAGCCCCAGTCCGAGGGAGATTGACAGTCATGTTTAGCTTCTTCCATTTTCTAATAACTGCTCCAACAGTTGATCTTTTTTCACCCAACTGCTTGGCAATTGCCCCGTAGCCCTTTTCATCCTTGAGAAGGTTTACAATCTTGCCTCTGGTGTCTTTGGACAGCTCTTTGGTCTTAGCCATGTTAGTAGTTGGGAGTCTTACTGATTGTGTGGGTTGGTCAGGTGTCTTTATGCAGCTATCAACCTCAAATAGATGTTTCTAATTTGGAATAATAAGTGGAGTGGAGGTGCACTTTTTAAAGGCAGACTAACAGGTCTTTGAGGGCCAGAATGTTTGCTGATTGGCAGGTGTTCAAATACTTATTTGCAGCAGTAGCAGTAACACAAATAAATGATTAAAAAATCATACATTGTGATTTCCAGATTTTTTCTTTTAGATTATGTCTCTCACAGTGGACATGCACCTAAGACAAAAATTTCAGACCCCTCCATGATTTATAAGTGGGAGAACTTGCAAATTTGCAGGGTGTTCAAATACTTATTTTCCTCACTGTAAAGACAGAGATAAAGTCTATGAATAGCATCCTCACATAGCTCCCCTGATGTTCCAGGTGTGTGAGGGTTGTGTGGAACTCAGTGTTGATGGCATCCTCGGTGGACCTGTTTGCTTTGTAGGCAAACTGATGTGGATCGAAGCTGGGTGGGAGAATGGCTCTGATGTGTCGTAGAACCAGTCTCTCGAAGCACTTCATTATGACCAGCGTGAGTGTGACTGGAAGGTAGTCATTGACGTTGCTGATGGTGGTCTATTGATGGTGGTGCTGTAGAGCCCTCTAGCTACACAAGAAAAAATCAACAAAATATTTATAAACCGGTTCAAGGCCTTAATTCCAGGAATGTCAAATATGCATTTGAATTCTAGCTGGTGCTGCAGAGCCAATAAAACAAATATGTAAGAAATTCCAACTTTACGTCATAGAGTCGCCGGAGCTACACAAGCCTGTAAAATTTTACACGTTTCCAAACATCACATCCCTGCCGAAACTCCATGAGAAAAATTAAAAATTCTTTTTCTTCCTTTTGGGTGGAGTCAGATAATTCAAAGTGATCCATGATGAGATCAATGATCAGACCAAATTTGGGGCATATTGGACAAACTTCATCCCAGCCACTGCCTACATTTGGGGGCACTATAGAGCTCGTGGACTTTGAAATTGGCTTGAAAACATTTTTATAATACCATTGACTAAATTTCTTAAACAGCTACAAAATTGTCAAATTAAATGTAAAAAAGTAAAGGCCTGCATCTATGACTACCTTAAGTCAAACTTAATTTTAATGTTAAATATGTAAAAAGTAATGGTTCTTATAACAGGAAAAAGTGCACTAATGTTGAAAAGAATTCATAAAATGTTAGAAAGCTTTAAATGTAAATTGACTCAACACTAGTTTGCTAGGCAATTATCATAGTATTTCAGGTTGAGGCTAAGGTGCTGCTAGTATGTTGATATGGTATTTCAGGTGGTTGCTAAGGTGTTGCTTGACAGTTGCTTTGGTATTCAAAGTTGCTGCTATGGTATATTAGGTGGTTGTTATGGTATTTAAGATGGTTGCTATAGTATTTTAGATGGTTGCTAAGGTGTTAAGTGGCTTGAAAACATTGTGATAATAACGTTGAAACGTTTTTATAAATAGGTAGAAAATTGTCAAGTTAAATATAGAAACATGAAGGCTAAATCTATGGCTACTTTAAGTCAAAATTCATTACAGTGTCACCTTAAATATGTAAAGAGTAATGGTTGTTAAAATGGTTAAAATTGTTTCAATAACGTTGAAAAGAATTCATAAAATGCTAGAAAGCTTTAAAAGTAAATTGACTCATTTCTAGTTTGCTAGGCAGTTACTCAATTATTCCAGGTAGCTCATAAGGTGTTGCTATGCTGTTGTTATGGTATTTCAGGTGGTTGCTAAGGTGTTTCTAGGTGGTTGCCATGGTATTTCAGGTGGTTGTTAAGGTGTCGTTAGGTGGTTGCTATGGTATTTCAGGTGGTTACTAAGGTGTTGCTAGGTGATTACTATGGTATTCAAAGTGGTTGCTAAGGTGTTGCTAGGTGGTTGCTATTGGGATTTCAGGTGGTTGCAAAGGTGTTGCTAGGTGGTTGCTATGGTATGTCAGGTGGTTGCTAAGGTGTTTCTAGGTGGTTACTATAGTATTTCAAGTGTTTGCTAAAGTGTTCCAAGGTTTTTTCAAGCCAATTTAATAAGAAGAATATGAATAACAGTAAATTGGCTTTTTCAAGCCAATTTAATAAGAAGAATACGAATATCAGTAATTGACTTTTTCAAGCCAATTTAATAATAATAATAATAAACACTATGAAAACAATAGGGCTCAGCACCGCCGGTGCAAGCTTCCGCTTGCACCTTTGGTGCTCAGGCCCTAATGACTTATAAATGCAGGCTTTATAGAAAGTGTTACCAGCATGTCTTCATTAATTATTAGATTTATTTTATCTGCTATGCTAATGCTAATAGCTTTTGCAAAACTAATGATGCATTAATTTTGTTTGTCAGTATTTCAGCAGTGCATCAGCTTTTAAAAGTTGGAAAATGTTAAAAACTTAAACGGCAACTAGTATGTTGTTCAGTATATATCCCAACCCTTACCAAAAAAAGTATATGTCGAGTACATGTTATTAAGTATACTTAAGTATAAAAAAAAATTCTCCAAGTGTACTTTTATTTAGCAAGTACACTACAAGTAGACTTACTTGGGACTAAATATGCCCACTTTAAGTTCAAGTAGATAAAAAGTTAAGTGGAAGGATACTCTATAATTTTATAATTTTACTCTAGTTATAGAGTATCATTCCAGTTTATTTTTTCATACTTGAACTTAAAGTGGGCCAATTTAGTCCCAAGTAAGTATACTTGTAGTGTACTTGCTAAATAAAAGTACACTTAGGGAAATACTTTTATTATACTTAAGTATACTTAATAACATGTACTCAATGTATATTTTTTTTTGGTAAGGGAAACTACACTTCATTGACTATATAGCGCAATGTTTTGGTTGTCCCTTATCCCTGTTTATTATGGAGCACAGTAAATTTTGGGCTGTGTCGTAAACTCTATTGACCTCTATTCACTATTTCATGCAGTATTCAGGACTAAGCCTTTGATTATGTAGCACATTGTTTTGCGGAGACCATTTAAAATGAGGAGTTTGAGGATTTAGCCTGGAGAATATTTTCCAGTCACTTCTGATAGTGATGTTGTAATGCCTACTGATGTTGGTTACCTCTCTCTCTCTCTCTCTCTCTCTCTCTCTCTCTCTCTCTCTCTCTCTCTCTCTCGTAAAGACCTCTAATGAACAGAGATAAAAATCTTAGAGTTTCTGCCTGAGATACAGCCAATCACCGCTGCTTAATAACAAGGTTACAGGAGGACATAGAAGAGAACATTCCTATAAGAGGCAATGAAATGATAAAGCTAACATGTGTCAAACACGCACACACACACAGACACACGCACACACATTTATATATAATAGACTACTCAGAAGCCTCAATTATTACATACACATAATACAATGGGAATATGACCATCATTTTACAAGTGTTTTACACATTATTGATTGCCAGCTGCAGTACAGCTCACCTGCCAGTATGGGGAAAAAAAGAGCAAGACTCCTTACAGTACACACCTGCTGTCACCATGATGACCTCCTTCTGACCTAGTTGAAAGCACATGCCCTTACACACACACATTAGCATCTGCACTAAATCCCACTTACAAGTGGATTCTTTGTCATAATTATAGCCTCATTTTGGTGGACGACACACACACACACACACACACACACACACACACACACACACTCCTCATTACTCCATCTGTTCATTACAGAGTCATTGTCAAGAAAACTGGAAAGGGTTAATTGTGTCGTTTCATATAACGCCCCATTAATTTCATTTTCTGAAACATTTTAGCACAATGGCAGAGTAGAAGTGATGATCAGATCAGAGTAGGGCTGATGGGAAGGACCTTTTCCTTCTGCTTTTTTAGATGCATTTAAACAGAAATGTGCTGACATTAAGCTCCTTTTCAGTACACAGAGCAGCTAGTCTGCAGTTAGTCAAGTGCATGCAGTCTGAAAGCACCTCACACAGGCAGTCTAAATGTGAGGAATGGGACAATGAAACCAAAATAATATAAAAGGTAAGTTTACTGAAGATGCAGATCGATACAAATAGCAGAACAACCAGGACATATAACAAGGTACACTGAGGGCTAGACAAAAGAGGCGTGATAAGGCAGAGCAGGGTCAAAACCATGAAGCATAGACAATAGGTGAAGGTATCCAAAACGTGAGGCAGAGGCAAGGTCAAAAACAGAATAACTAGATCAGGTAACAAGGCTAGACAAGCCAAAGATATAGAATGCTCGGTAAGGACACAAGTGTGGCAATACTTCGCATGGGACTGTGGGCGAGGTGAGTATATATACTCTATATAATATATATGACTCTAATGAGAGTCAGCTGGCTCAGTACTCCAGCGATTGCGACCTTTGTACTGAGCGGTGATTGGCGGATATGGTCTGAGTGAGCAGAGGTGCATGCTGGGGATTGGAGTCCGTGGAGAGGTGGCGATTCCTGACACTAAACCACAGTGAACTTTCACTTTACCGCATGGTGTCCAAACACAAAAAACAAATACTTTGCCAACTATTATATATATTGATACAAATAAGTACATGTGGGTCATACTGTTATTATACATGCTTGTACAGCATATAATGTATATATACTATTCAAGAATATTAATGAAGGGCTGAACACCTGCAGCTCCATCCTTGCATCAAGAACAGAGACGACTAATTTTGTAAAGAAGCTAAATTCACAGTTTGTTTTGATTTTTTTTTACATCCCATGACAAGGCCTGACTCATAAAACTGACTCATAATGAAAGTTAATTTACTCTGTTTTATTAAATGAAAGGGTGTGATTAAAAAGCAATCTCTTATCTCAAAGCTAAAGCACTGGCATTTTCAGCTCTGTCATTTTCAAGCTTTTTTATTACTGACAGAAGCTTTATTAGCATGGCCATGTTAAGTTATATCATTGCCAAAATATGTTTCTTTATGTATTTTTTATCTTTGCAATTTATTGTCCCAATATCATGGAAAATGTTATTTGCCTCACTGTTTTTTCATAATTAGAGGAGGTTTAGGGTATGAACAAACCATTGACTTTCCAGTCTACAGATGACAAATGTAATAGCTAAGCTGCAAATATGGTCTGTTTGGGAATCACATAAAGTAAACACATTTACAGTGACTTGTGAAAGTATTCACCTCCTCCCTTGGCATTTTTTGTGTTTTGCTAACTCACAACCTGGAATTAAAATGAATTATTTGAGAGTTTGCATCATTTCTATCAGGATTCAGGTCAAAGTCAAGAGAGTAGACACATGCATAAAAGAATCAGTATAAATTTACTAAGAGACTTCAAAGTAGCTGAGAGAGAGCCAGGAATTCTTACAAACAATATCCAAGACGAGAGGCAAAAGAGCAATCCAGAAAACAGGTTAAGGTCAAAATACCAAACAGGGCAAACGAGAGCAAATAGGGCTGAGAAATAACTATGGTCAAAAACAAAAACTAAGGTGAAAGACGATGGATCCAAAATAGAAATAACAAACGCTTGGTAAGTCACGAAAAGTGGCAAAACTTAGCGTCTAACCCAACCTAGAGAGGAGTTTAAAAAGAGTTCTCATAATGAGCTCCAGGTGAGCGCACTTAGTATTCCAGCAACAGCAACCTTTGGACTCGCCACTGATTGGTGGAGTGAGAGCGCTGCCGCCGCGTTGGAGGTTGGGAGTTGGAGTTTATGACAGTTCGGTTATGAGTCCTAACAATTTCATTTACAGAACACTTCTACAACTTTGAATATTTGATTTTCTTTTTATTGTGAAGTAAACAACAAATAGGACAAAATAACAGAAAAACATTGGAATTTTTTTGCCCATTGCTCCGGCAAAACTGCTCCAGCGTTTTCCGTGTTGGCCCGAAAAGGTCAATTTTGATCTCATCTGACCAGAGTACCTTCCTTCATATAGTTGTGGAGTCTCCCACATGACTTTTGGCAAACTCAAAACTAGCTTTCCTAGTCTGTCGGTAAAGGCTTTTTTTCTGGCCACTGTTCCATAAAGCCCAGCTCTATGGAGCGTATGGCTTATTGTGGTCATATGGACAGATTCTCCAGTCTCTGCAGCTTCTTCAGCGTGACCTTTGGTCTCTGTGCTGCCTCTCTGATTAATGCCCTCCTTGCCCAGTCTGACAGTTTTGGTGGGCGAGCCTCTCTTGGCAGGTTTGTTGTGGTACCATGTTCTTTTCATTTGATTATTACAATCATACACAAGAAAAGGTGTAAAATATTCTATGCCAAACCATTAGAGCTTCACATAGGGCCCACCCTACTCTCTTACCACCGTCAGCCACACAAATCTATTTCTTCAGTCCTACAGCTACAGCCTATGGTTGCTGTGGCCGTTTATGATCCAGCAACCAGCTACCCTTAACATCTATGGTTACTCATTGAGCCCACCACATGAGTACCCAAACCACACACTGCATTACTAGTTCTTCACAGGAGTCATCAGCTAGGCACCTTCCCTTGTCAGTGTTTTGCTGAATTAAGCCCACAACACCTCCAGAAGGCTCAACAGTGAAGTCTGGCATCCCAGACCCACCCCCCTCCAAGCAAGCTCTACAGACCTTCCTTACCATTAACAAATGTAAATCCACACTGTCCTCCCTGGTGACTAAGGCTGTATCTAGCCCCACTGGCACCATTAATGCATGCTTAGTGCCACCAGTTCCATGTGATCTTTGCGTGCTACATCATCAACCACGGAAACAGCTCCTGTACAGTGCATTTCCCCAACTAGTCTGTGTTCTCTTCATCCACAACCACTGACTACACCTTTCAGCTGTTTCTGATAACTCCTTCACAGCTGCCCTTTCTGGCCCCTGATGCCGAACTGCACAAAATACTAATACATAATAATGGCTTTGATGGTGCTTCGGGGGATCATCAGAGATCTGGATATTTTTTAGAACCCAACCATGACTTGTACTTCTCAGCAACTTTGTCCCTGACTTGTTTGGAGATCTTCTTGGTCTTCATGGTGTTGTTTGGTTAGGGGTGCCTCTTGCTTAATGGTGTTGCAGCCTCTGGGGCCTTTCAGAAAAGATGTGTATATACTGACAGATCATGTGACAGTGAGATTGCACACAGGTGGACTTCATTTCACTAAGCATGTAACTTCTGAAGGTATTTTTTGCACCAGAACTTTTTAAGGGCTTCATAGCAAAGAAGGTGAATACATATGCATATGCCAGTTTTATTTATTTTTTTTATTTCCAATTGTCTCACATTCAACATCTGATGTGTTCTATGTTGTATTGTGAATCAAATATGAGGTTTGCAAATCATTCCATCATTCCATTTACATTTATTTACGTTTTACACAACATCCAAACTTTTTTTTTATTCTATTTAAAGAAACACAACAGATCCTGCTGTTCTGTTCTGTTTGTCATGTCTGAATCTAAACTGTATTGGCTGCATGTGTTGAACCAAATATTCCACTCAGATTGCCCCATAATGTTTACATTCAAAACAGAGGTTAACACATCAGATAATGGTTATTTGATTTGAAGAAGTAATTTATAGTAGAATTATAGCATAGAGTAGATTGCAGTATGTTTTGTTTTGTGTTTTTTTTTTTGTTTTTTTTGTTTTTTTGGAGGGGGTAGCATTCCCAGTCAAACTAGATGTCTGATTAGCATGTCTTAAATGCATGGTATCAAACAGCAGTTAGAGGTTTTTGTATGTTAAACCCCTAAAATGAATGTTTTTTCGTCTGTTTTTATTTGACTGCAGCCACCACAGTAACCTGAACAGGGTACATTTCTCTGATGAGATTTCAGTCTGGTTAGCTAGATAGGATGCTGTAGGCTTACGTGAGAAAAAAATCTTACGTCATATCTTCCCCACTAAGGGGCCTCCAGCTCTGAAAACTCAACACTGGGAAAAGAGGAGAGGGAATAAAAAGAATCTGTCATCCTCTAACATGATGCAACCCACAACAAAACAGCTCCAGAGCTACAGCAGACTGAGGTAGGAAATGTCCTCACTTAAAGAAATTCCCCAGTTTCCCTCTTCCTTACCCTAAATATACTTGATCAGAGACATGTTTGGTGTCTGAAGTTTTTCTTCTGTAGTTTTAAGCTCGAGCTACAAAGCTAATGTAGCTAATATAATGGAAGTGAATAATATTGTGTTAATTGTGTGCTTAAACCAGCTTGGCTGTTAGACTTCTTTCACTATAACACTATATATTAGCCAAAGATCCAAGTATAAAGAACACTATTTGCTCTTGATAGGGACAAACCAGCATTTAACAATCTAGGGGGACAGGATTAGGGATTAATGATTTGGTGTTTGTTATTACTAACCCTGTAAAGCTGCTTTGTGACATCAGTTGTAAAAAGCACTTTATAAATAAATTTGATTTGATTTGATTTACCAATCTTAATGAAAGTATTTTATATTTAAATACTTTTAATGTTAGAAGTAACTGGATAATTAGCACATAAATGGCATTTATCTGCATTTTTTTGTAGCAAACAGAAAATCTACCAAAATAACTACAATAGCTACAGGATGATTGTTTTGAGTAATAATCTGCCAATTCAATTTACGTATCATTAATCAATTTATTTATTAATCTGATCATGAATGGGTGGAGCTAAGATACTGCTGATACAGCTTAGAGAAGTAGGTTTGGGACCTAAGGGAAAAATAAACAGTGCTTCCCCTCCCTGCACATCCATAGCTGAAGTGCCCTAGTATATTTAATGCATAGTTGCCCAGAGATTAAATATAATGGTGAGCAGTGATGTGTAACTGGTTAATAATTGTATATAAAGGTGTGTATGTATTTTATCTAATGTTTTTAGGGATGTATGACTGGTTAATGTTGTATATATTGGTGTATAGGAATGTATAACTAGTTAAGGGCTGTATACAACTGTGTATAATAATGTAGAGCTGGTTAAGAATTCTGTATGATGGTATATAGGGATGTAGATCTGATTAATGGTTGTGTATAACGATGTATAGCTGGTTAAGAAATATTAATGATGGTATGTAGGGATGTATAACATATATAATGGTAAAATTGTATTTAATGGTATGTATGATTGCTTAATGATTTAATTTACATTACATTGCATTTAGCGGACGCTTTTATCCAAAGCGACTTACAATAGTATAAAAAGTACAAATGCAGAAAAATACTAAAGTTAAGTAATTAACATTCCGATATAGAATGTTGAATGCATGTCAGTACTCATGGGGAGTAGTTGGGATCACTAGGGCAGGTGCACTTTGAAGAGCTCTGATTTTAGGAGTTTCTTGAAACCAGTGAGGGACACCTCTGCTCTAGTGGTGGTAGGCAGCTTGTTCCACCATCTGGGAACTACTGAGGAGAACAGTCTGGATTGCTTTGTGTGAATGTTAGGCAAAGCAAGGCGACGTTCAGTGGAGGAGCGCAGCAACCAGGCAGGGACATAAGATTTTAAGAGCGAGTGCAGATAAGAGGGAGCCTGCTCTGTCATCACCTTATAGGCAGCAATCGGAAGCCAGTGTAGCTCAATGAGCAGTGGGGTGAAATTTAATTTAATTGTATGTAGAGATGTATAACTGGTAACAGAGTGTACGTATATAATGGTGCATAAGGGCGTGTAACTAAGAAAGGATTGTATAACTCTGCATATAAGGTTGTACAGTATGACTAGTTAAAGATAGTGCATATTGATGTACAAACCGGATTCCAAAAAAGTTGGGACACTAAACAAATTGTGAATAAAAATTGAATGCAATGATGTGGAGGTGCCAACATCTAATATT
>BRDA01071058.1:0-28103 GCA_036984385.1 Crenuchus spilurus | reverse complement strand
CACTAGTCAAGTCCCTGGAAAAGACGCCTTGTTGGTACGACAGGATCACAGATCATTTTCTTGAAAAGGAATGGAGGGTAGAATTTACATATAAAAAAACCGAGACATTTTATGATGTAGCCCGAAGTTGAGCTTCCCCTCCTTGAAAGACCAGCATCTGCCACTGTTTACATCACATTACCTCTCAAATGGCTCACAAGAAGGGTTTTTTTCTGCAAACCTGGGAAGTGCAGTGTTAATGACTAGTGTTAATGGTGTAGGCCGTCAATACTCTGGCCGTCAATACTCTGGCGACAGTGACCTTCAGACCCGTTTCTGACTGGTGGAGCCGGAGTGCCTCTCGTGCGGTGTTTTTTGGCAATTGGAGTTTCTCGGATGTTCGTTCCTCTCACCATTCCTGACACATGCAGACATTTCAAAAGATTGACCCTGGAGTTATTAATTTTATCATTACATGATCTCTGCTGTATTAACCTTGAGATGTCTGCAATTATTCCTGTATTTCAAGGGGAAAGATAATCAACAAAGAGGTTATGTCTCCGTAATATATCTCAGTATTTCTTATAGACAACAATATCAGATATAAACACAAACTAAACTTTACCTTACGTCTCAGTTCTGCTCCTCAGATGCTTCTGGGAAAAGTCCTCAGCAGTCGCATGTGTCTCCTCTTGAGTTAGAGTAGATCTCAATAAACTCTCATATTGTGCTCATATTTGCTCAGATAACCCTTATGTTTAAAGAAAAATACTGGGATTTTGTAATGCTTTCATTCAATATTTGAACATTACATTTTCTCTACATGTATTTATCCTATATTATCTCAATGTAATGATATAATTGCACAATTATCTATATTATTAGTTTCATAATGAAATACAGTTATGTATGACAAAAATGAAAATGATGCAAGACTTATAAACAATGTTAAATTTAGATAATTTAAAACACGGTATGCATAAATATTTGTGGACACCCCTTCTAATACATTCAGCTACTGCATCAAGTTGCATCCGTACAAATTCATGCACACAGCTTTTCTAGCCCCTGTATGTATTGGCAATAGAACTGGGCTCTCTGGAGCAGATAAACATGAATATATTAACAGCATACCTAATGACTAAAGCTAGAGCTAGAGAGGGACACAGCATTAAGCTGTGGAACAATTCAACTATGTTCTCTGGAACGATGGTGCTCCATCCAATAATTTCAGAATGATTAGGGGATGATTTGATCAAAATCAAATCCTCACAGCAATGCTCCATAATCTAGTAGATAGATTTCTCTGGATAGTAGAGAACATTACACCAACAAAAGTTAGACAAAATATTTTAGTGCCCTTGATTTCACAAGAAACATGCATGAATAAAAGCTGCCCAAATATTTTATGTCCATATAGTGTAAATCCTACCTGCAGACCTTATGGTATGGAGTGAATGTATAGAATCTTTACTTTCAACCTTTGTTTCAATGAGCTGTTAAAAATATGTCATAAAATATCCTTTATGGCTGGGTTAATTCATTTACCACAAATTCACCACACCACATTTGTGTGGTAAATAGCAATAATGATGACCTCCTTGTCCTCTGAAGGTTAACGTTAGCCATCAGAACTCAATATCCTTTTTGCTAGTGTGGACAGTCAGATGTCCATGGCTTTTCCATGGCCCGTAGATTGGCACATTGCCTGGTGTCACATCCACTCCGTGGAAAAACCCATCACGTTTCATAGAGGTCCTTCACACCTCACACAGCTGCTGGCTCTGCCTGATTACATTCTGCCGCCTGATTGTCCTTTGAAGAAACTTGCGTCAGGGGAGGAGGCTGTTTGTGTGGGCATCATGTTTTAAAGTGACAGTTCGGCAAAGAAATCTAATTTAGCCAATTTCCCTCTTTACATCAAATTTCATCTGTCAACACGACATATCTGGTGGCTGTTTTTTTAGTTAGTCTACTATATTTGGCTTAGAAGACTATTAGTCTTAGAACTAATTTATGTCATTCAATCTACTATACATTCATAAATGTATAAAAATGTACAAGACAAATGTACAGATAAAATTGACATATTTATTACTACTGTATAAGCGAGTACACCATTATCTGTATTTGTTCAACCATTTAAATTATCTGTATCCATATCTGTGCTCAGAGTGGGTGGTGCCTAAAGCAGAATTGGGCGTGGTTTAACCAGAAGTGGGTGGGGCTTATATCAGTACATTATTTTAAGTCTGAAACTGATATGGATTGATCAGAAGTTGCTATATGTATTGTTTATTTGAAAACTATTTACAGAACAGCTTCAAAATTGAGATTCAAATAAATGTTTTTGATCACAAAAGTAAGTTAACTATGTACAGAACATGTTTTTCTATAAACTCAGAACATGAATATGTTTAAGTGCATGAATGAATACAACTCATGCAGTAGAAAATTATGAACTATCAAGTATGCATGAACAAGAGTTGTCATACTCAACACAACTTACTTTTTTATTTTTTTATGATCAAACTGATTTTGTTTCTTTCAATTATTTATTAATATTACTACCCAACGTTTTTGGCATTTTTTTCCACACAAAGTTAAACAATGTTGATTAAGGTGTGTGTTTGTGTGTGTGTTACTGAGTGGCTGTGTGAGAGAGAGGGCAGCACAGCTCTGGCAGCATGTGTGTGTAGGGAGGGGTGGCCGCTCTGTGTGACTGGCCAATCACAGATCATGAAGTCAGTCCTTTACCCAATCAGGATTTTCCTTCAGCATGAGCATGGATATTGATGATTTACTCCTTTAATGATCATACTCGTCACAAATGCTTTATCCACACCAGATACTTGTCCAAAACGTGTATTCGGCTCAACCCTACTGAATACATGCTGTGCTAATCTAGTTTGTCCATTTTCTTTTTTTCTTTTCATTTTTACACAAATTTTCTTCCAAAGGTGATTTGGTAGCCAGTTGACCCACCAATATGTTTACTCTCCCCATCCCTGCAGTCTCACACAAGCCTCCTTCGATGCATGTGAAATCAAGCTACGCCTCTTTTCCAACTGCTGCTGATACACGGCCCTGTTTATTCATTTTCATAGGTAACAGTATTGTAAAGTTGGCAGGCTGAGATGAAGGAGGGCGGACACAAATGCAGGTGAAGGTGTTTAATAAGGAGATGCTGTTACATACGCATACAAGAAAACAAATACTGATGAAATACTACAGAAACTGGAGAACAAACAAAAAGACTAGATAAATAAATAGATTCAAGACTACACGACATATTGAATGAAGGTCTAAGAAATAAAGACATAAACTAAAACTCACTCAGAGACAAAATAACTTACAACAACATACACAAACACAAGTGTTTAAATAATGAACACTAAACCAGACACAGGTGGAACCAATAAGAGGCGGGGTATGACAGGACAAACCTTAAAGGAACAGGACATGAAAAAGCATGACAAGTATACCATTGTAGTGATGGAAAAATTCACTGATTTGTATTGATGCACTGGAACAAAGGTCAAAAAGGTCAGCATTGGCCTGGTGCTCAGGGATCTGGAAGGTCACTGTTTCGATCCCTGGGTAGGTCATGACTGAAGTGCCTTTGAACAAGGCACCTAACCCCCAACTGCTCCCCGGGCACCATGGATAGGACTGCCCCCTGCTTCTGGCACATATTCTCACAACCTAGTGTGTTCACTAGTGTGTGTTTCACTGCACGGATGTGGAGGTATCAGGACTCGGGCTCCACTTGCCAGCAGTCACGCGCAGGTCCTGGCCACGCATGGCCGAGACTTCCACCAATCACAGAAGGGAGCGAAGGTCACCTTCGCCAGAATATTAGAATCAACTGGCGCTGATTCCACAACACTACAAAAGAGCTCCTCGCACGTCGCTCAGGGCGAAGTAACACCACTATCTTTCGAGAGTGACTTACCGAGCCGATCCACAGAACCTTGTATTCTTGAACTGCCAAGTCTAGTACTTGTTTTGCGTTGTCGTTTGCATTGTCCTGCTCTTGCCTGTTCCTCTGTTGTCTCCTGCCCAGACTAAACAGACTAAAAAAAGGCATGGAAGGAAGGGGGACAACACCTCCTTCCTTTCATGCCTTTTTTTAGTCTGTTTTTGCTCTCTTTGTGTGAACACAGCCTTTCATTAAAATCCACCTCTGTGTCTTTTAATCTGCAGTCTGACTGATCCCTCAGCAATACAGGAGGTCAAATTCCATTGTGTGCAAATCACATTGACAAAAAGTTTAATCTATACTAAGTATGTAAGTTTCTAGTAAACAGCAGTGTAACTAAATGAAACAAAAATAAATAAATAACCACATGAGAGATTTTTTTTTCATCCTTTCCTTCAATACATACACATCAAATAGGGCACACTATGTTAATACATACAAATCAGTCATACAAATAATTAAATATATAACTAAGCAACTCTGCACACCTCCAAAATTTTAAATCATGAACATCAATCAGACAGAATAAACAAAGAGACAGACAGACAGTCCTAGTTCCAAATCTAACTGGACTGTCCCATAACTAGCTGGAAGTGATTAAGGAAACCTAAAGAAGTTCCTGCATTGAGAGCTTTGTAAATACACCACCACCCAGACCAGTTCAGTAAGATCTCCCAGGGGATGGCAGTGAACACAGCTTTCAAAGGAACAGTCAGGCCAGACAGTGTCCAATCAATACTCCACAAATAGAAAACTAGCCAAGGGGAAAGAAAAATTATAATCATGTCATTTCTTGGATGATCATTTACGAATTTAAGAAAAAGTCAAAGGTTGCTGGCTGGCACAGAAGACCTACAGAATATAGAGAAAGATGACAGAAGGTATCACTAGCCAGTAAACAGGAGAATGAATTATCACAAGCTATGACATTCACAGGTTGCCTTTTTATTAATGTTAGCATTTGTTATCACTGCACTGTCTTTATTGCCACTGATGGCTTTTAATAGCAATGCATTGCTTGCTTTTGCTGGCTTTATTATTATAATCTTTATTAGCACTGTTAGCATGTGTTAACACTATTGTTTTTCTTGTTTAGCAAAATACTTGTTAACATTATCATGTGATTGTACTGTACAAGTTGATCTAATAAAAAATGCATTAAAGGCACAGTATGTAGTTTCCAGCGACATCTAGTGGTTTAGTTTCCATATTGCAACCAAGTGAAAACTATTTCCACAGCCCCTCCGTCCAAACACAAAGAAGTCTCTACAGTGGCCGTAAAGTGTCAAATCTTTGATACTCCCAAAAGCGATGTCTAATAGCAGCTTTAGAGCTATATGTCAAGTGGTAAGATTAATTTTAATTAGACATTTAGGAAATGTAATATGTAAAATTATCATAGCTACAATGCAGACAAAACATTTTCTGCACTTCAGTAGTGCTATTGTAAACATTAGCTATTTTCTGTACAAACAAGATAATGTAACAAAGTAAACACATGTGGTGGGCACCCCTATCCACGGTGCCAAGGGAGAAGTTGGGGGTGCTTTGCTCAAGGGTATGTCAGTCATGACCTGCCTGGTGATCGAATGGGCATCCTTTCACTCACAAGACCAGATCTCTAATCACAAGGTCCCGGCTGCTGGGCATGAGCTGAAAATCACTCATTTGTGGTAGCCTGTGCATAATTTCTGAGGAAATACAGGCCAGCAAGTTCTCAAACTGAAGATGAACAGATGCATATGACTTACAAAATATTGGGTATCTTCTCATAGGAGAAGTCATTGGTGAAGCTAAAGTATGATGGGAAAACTCAGCTGAACCTTGGTGTCCTTGGTTGCAAATTCTCATAAGGTACTAGTCCTGAGGGAGTTAATGAGCAGCCATGAATCAATCTTCTCTCTCTCTCTCTCTCTCTCTCTCTCTCTCTCTCTCTCTCTCTCTCTCTCTCTCTCTCTCTAACCCCCTGGAGTTCTTGCACAAGCTGGAGTTGCTCACCGGCATACCATATTAACTCAGAAGTACATACTCTATTTTGGCTCTGACTGCCTGGTTTCCTAAACATTCTCTTTAGCCCCCAACTGTGTGTGTGCATTAAGTGTATCTGTGGGTGTTCATGTTTGTGTGTGGTTCCTTTGCATGCCTTTTGAACATCTGCGAAAAAAAAGTTCCACTGCCAAAGGGAGCATCTTTTCTTTAACACATTATACCGCATCCAAGGCCACAGCGCTTTCCACCAGCGGCGAGTTTCAGCAGCTCCAGCAAAGCGCTCTAATTGACGGGGAGACAAAAATAACTTTCTCTAGAGCTTAACGTATGGGGATACTTATTAGGTTATATCAGTGTCAAACATGATCTTGTTGGAACCAATCATTAATTTGGTTCAATTTTCAGTTCTCACTTTGAGTCCCAGAGCAGCTTTGCAGAAATGGGGGTGCAGCCTCTAATGAGTGTCACAAAAAGTAACAGGGAAAAAAATCTTCCTAAAAACAAAAGACAGAAAGACAAGAAGATTCAAATGGAGAAACTTGTTAAGAATAACTTAGAGAACCAACAGAAAATCTCTCCAAAAACATGTGGAAGAACCACTAAAGGAAAAATTTATTCAGAACATGAGGAAAAAACACAGAGAAACCAAGACTCAAACAGAATTGTTTTTTTCTAAGAACATGAAGAACAACCAAGGCTCAAAGAAAAATTTCCATAAAAATATAAGAAGGAACCACTCAGTGTAACTAAAACTCCATGAGAAATTTTGGAAAACCTAAAAGAAAACCATTCTTAAGAGCATAAGGAAGATGCACTGTGAGGAAACAAAACTCAAAGGGGGAGCTGGGCTGTACAGGATAGTGCTGTGAGGATATAAATAAGCCATGATTACATGAATGATTGAAAACTCGGAGTTGGAATTATTCACGGACTGGTACAGAGTCAATAACCTGTCTCTGAATGTTGATAAAACTAAAGAGATGGTTGTGACTTTGAAGAACACAAAGAGACCACTCTCCACTGAACATTGATGGCTCTTCCATGTACAATGTCAGCAGCACCAAATTAATTGGCGTTCAGCTGGTGGAGAACCTCAACTGGTCCCTCAACATCAGCTCCGTAAGTAATAAAGACAAGCAGAGTCTCTACTTTTTGAGAACATTAAGGAAAACTCAGCTGCCACCTCCCATCCTCACCACCTTCTACAGAGAAACCATAGATAGCATCCTGAGCAGCTGCATTACTGTCTGGTTTGGAAATTGCATTGCATCTGACTGCAAGACTCCCAGTGAAAAGTGAGGACAGATGAGAATATCATTGGGGTCTCTCTCTCATCTCTCACAAACATTAACAAAAAGCACTGAATCTGGAAAGCCCTCAGCATTGTGGAGGACCCATCACAACCATCACATGGTCTCTTCACTCTGCTGCCTTCTGGAAGAAGATACCACAGCATTCAGACCCTCACTGCTAGACTGTACAGCAGTTTCATCTCTCAGGCTTTCAGACTTCTTAACACACACAGTCTTTCTCTCAGGGACTAAATATCACTGCACTCTTACACATCACTGTACACTGTCCCACTCACTGCAACATTTGCACATCTGCCCATAACACTCATTGTAGGCTGGCATCTTGCTCCCACTAGTCAGTCACTCAGTACCATGTACTGACCATCATTACATTTATCATGTCCTGTAAAGTGTCTCAGTCTAGAGGGCTTGTACTATAGTATAGGATCTGTAATATTGCATGTTTATTGTATGTTGTCATTGGTGTGTTCTGTGTTGTACCTGGTCCTGGAGGAATGTTGTTTTGTTTCAGTATGTACTGTATATAGCTGAAATGATAATAAAAACCTCTTGAACTTGAACTCAAGAAAGATTAATCTTTGGCTCATCTTTTGGTGTCGCATTACAATGAAATATGAAAATATTTGTTTGGTTTGATGCTCTCCTTTAGTTTTGCAGTGGAGCTACAAGGCTAAGATAGCTAATAAGAAACAGAAGTTTATCTCACCAATTAGTACTGCTGAGTTCAAATATGTAGGAACATCTACAAGACTATGAGCTTTTGACCCGTGCATTACACTATGAAATAACATGCCTAAATCCACTATGAATGGTTAGGGAGGGTATGAGTGAGAGGGATGGAATGAACGCTCCAGTGCACAGCTATTTCAGCCTGGAGGAAGCACATATGTGGGAGTTATCCCTGTTTCAGTTGGTTAGCAGCACTATGAAAGGAGTTCTAGAGGTCACAGCAAGACCACATTTGGTTGTAATTGTATTTGGCTGTTTGGCTTTATTTCCTTCCCACAACCTTCCAGAGCTTGTTTCAGAGTATTACTGAACAACATATTTGGAATGGGAATGGTTTCCTTTTACAAAATGAACTGCTATCAGACTTAAATTAGAAAAGTGATCAATGCATTTGATTACACATGACTATTCCCAAAGATCTGACAAAGAAAACAAATTTACAACATTTTCTCCCCTTAATGCTCACATCCAAGATGTAAACATGTCTGACTTTTGCTTCTTTAGCTACAAGGTATTTGTAACTAAAAGTAAAGGATGCTTATGTACATCAGTAAGCATGGTGCTAACTGTATGCCTAAATCATTGCACACTCAATGTGTTTTGTTGAGTTGTGTTGAGTTGTTCAGTTAGCCTTAATTATGTACTGTACATTTGATATAGGGATGTGCATATCCCTCACTGCAATATGACATGATTCACAATATGAAATGAGTTTTGTAGCATAAGATAGTAATTGTGGCTTCATTTTTGAATGAATTCTTGTGTCAGTGCAAGAAGTGAGAATGTCAGATCCATATCCCCTGACATAATTCAGCAGGTCAGCATGAAAGAGATGGTTATATAATGAAGTAGTGGTTTGTATACTGTAGTGGGTGACACTGCTGGCCCTTGTGGCAGACAACACTATCAATCACACACCAGCTCAGTAAATGTCCTTAGACAAGACCTCTTATCCTAAACACAACTAATGTAACATAACTATAACTATAAGTTGCTCTGGATGGAAGATAAAATAGAGATGTAAATGTAATGTAAATGTAAAATGTAAATGGCAGTATCTAGCAATTTGTATGTTCTATAAAAGTCCAATACAGCCATTGTTGGCCTAATGCCACAGAAATGCCCCTCAAGTCTAGATTCACCTTTTCTGACAATGTAATTTTCACACAATAAAATTTTACCTCACATGTATCCCATCTGTGTAAGTGAAACACACACACTAGTGAACACACTAGGCTGTGAGAACATGTGCCTGAAGCAGTGAACAGCCCTATCCACGGTGCCCGGGGAGCAGTTGAGGGTTAGGTGCTTTGCTCAAGGGCATTTCAGTCATGACCTGTCTGGGGATTGAACCAGCATCCTTCCGGTCACAAGACTAGATCCCTAACCACCAGGCCATGACTGCCCCCATATACACCTCTACTGGATGAAAATAAACACCTGATTTCAAAATGTTTTGGTTCAGCACAATTTACAACTGACAATGTACTAAAATGTGTGTAGTTCCCTAAGAAAACAAGGAAGAACCACTGAGAGGAATAAATACCAAAAAAAAAAAAAATACAACAATGAAACACAAGTAACTGATGTTAATGTTGGCAGAGATATGGAAGATTTTCTAATTTGTTTTGCAAGTACCATCCCCCTTAATTCTTCCTGCAGTATCTTGAAAATGTGTGGTACCTGGTAGAATCTGTAGTAAGAGAACATAAGCATGTAGAAGAGTTATGTAAATGCACTTGTAAAACGCATGTAAAATATTTATCATTCAGAAATACTGTCTGTAGAAGACTTTCAGTGCAAACATAAATATTTGAAAATATTTATAAATACCGATTTAAAATGATAAGAAGGATTCTTGAAACCATGTTTATGTTTATAAAACTTTTAGCCATTGGACAGTTAAGAGTTTGATCCATGAGAACAGTCTCTTCAGATTAGCTAGACTAGAGCTAAATGGTACAATGTTATTTTCATGTTTCATGGCACTTCTGCAGTATCTGTGAATATTCTATAATAACCAAAATTCCACTCACAGACATGTCACAGTGACGGCCTGTGGTTGAAAAAAATATTACCTATTAATATCTTGGTCAGGGAGTTACTTTCCTGGTTACCATATCGAAACTATTTTTGTAGCAAAGGTGATGGTCAAACTAGAATACCCATGATTCTACTCACACAAGTCAGCCAATCAGGGATAGTTTACAAGCTCAACCTCACCTGAGTCCTGATTTCCTGGTTTGGTATTTACAGTATACTGCTTTTGTTTGATCAGTCCTTTGGAAAGTATTGCCAACTTTGATGTAAGCATAATGAGTGTGTTTATCCTGCTCAGTCTTTAGAGGTTTTGACTTTAGCAGTATTATAATATGATTTTTTCTCCTTTGTTTTGACCTTTGCTATGATTTCTGGTAGTTTTTGTTGATTTTTTTTTTGTTTATGCATGGTCCATGTATCTGTTTTTGTTACTTACAGTGCTGTTTGAAAGTTTGTGAACCCTTTAGAATGTTCTATATTTCTGCATAAATATGACCTAAAACATCATCAGATTTTCACACAAGTCCTAAAATAGATAAAGAGAACCCAGTTAAACAAATGAGACAAAAATATTATACTTGCTCATTTATTTATTGAGGAAAATGATCCAATATGACATATTTGTGAGTGGTAAAAGGTTTAGCAGTTAATTTGAAGGTGAAATTAGCGTCAGGTGATTTCAGTCAATGGGATGACAATCAGGTGTGAGTGGGCACCCTGTTTTATTTAAAGAACAGGGATCTATCAAAGTCTGCTCTTCACGGTGAAAAGAGTATCATGGCATGAACAAAGGAGATATCTGAGGACCTCAGAGAAAGAGTTGTTGATGGTCATCAGGCTGGAAAAGGATACAAAACCATCTCTAAAGAGTTTGGACTCCACTAATCCACAGACAGACAGATTGTGTACAAATGGAGGAACTTCAAGACCACTGTTACCCTCCCCAGGAGTGGTCAACCAACAAAGATCACTCCAAGAGCAAGGTATGTAATAGTCAGCGAGGTCACAAAGGACCCCAGGGTAACTTCTAAGCAACTGAAGGCCTCTTTCACATTGTCTAATGTTAATGTTCATGAGTCCACCATCAGGAGAACACTGAACAACAATGGTGTGCATGGCAGGGTTGTAAGAAGAAAGCCACTGATCTCCAAAAAGAACATTACTGCTCATCTGCAGTTTGCTAAACATCACGTGGACAAGCCAGAAGACTATTAGAAGAATATTTTGTGGACGGATGAGACTAAAACAGAACTTTTTATTTAAATGAAAAGCAATATGTTTGAAGAAAGGAAAACACTGCATTCCAGCATAAGAACCTTATCTCATCTGTGAAACATGGTGGTGGTAGTATCATGGTTTGGACCTGTTTTGCTGTATCTAGGCCAGGACAGCTTGCCATCATTGATGGAACAATGATTTGTAATATCTAATATCAGAGAATTCTAAAGAAAATGTCAGGACATCTGTCCATGAACTGAATCTCAAGAGAAGGTGGGTCATGCAGCAAGACAATGACCATAAACACACAAGTCGTTCTACCAAAGAATGTTTAAAGAACAGTTACCGGAAACCTTTAGTTGCAGTTATTGCTGCAAATGTATTCACACCAGATACTGAAAGCTAAGGTTCACATACTTTTGCCTCTCACAAATATGTCATATTGGATCATTTTCCTCAATAAATAAATGAGCAAGTATAATATTTTTGTCTCATTTGTTTAACTGGGTTCTCTTACTACTTTTAGGACTTGTGTGAAAATCTGATGATGTTTAGGTCATATTTATGCAGGAATATAGAACATTCTAAAGGGTTCACAAACTTTTAATCATTACTTTTTTCACTTTTCACATCTGCGACTGTCTGGTTAGCCACAGCAGTATTACAGATATATGATGACAGGAATACTCTCTTTAGTAAAACCACAGTGTCCAAAAAGCAAGTAACTGAGTCACGTTGCAAAGCATTCATGCTGTCAACACTGCAAATGGAACATGTAAACAAATTTTAGTGTTCAAAATAGAGGTGGGGCATCTTTCAAAAATGGTTTGTCACATGATGATGCACAAGGCTGGTGTAGACAGCTGTGTTGATTATGTTGTTCCATTTTGATTTTGTCATTGAAGCTCACTTGTGACACTTGATTTTAGGACACACTGTAATGAAACTACAAATGACTGCATATGTGTGAGTGCACTCATATCTTTAATTGCAAATGCTAGCACAATCCTATCCTGTTTAATCTGAATTATCAAGATCAGAAAAGCTAAGCTAGCTCATCTAATCATAAGCATGTTCAGTAACTGTAACTCATGCTAGCAATATATCCCATTTATGTGACTAAATCAGAAAATATTGGTTGTCTTTTCAGTTTTGGTAGTGATACATTCTACCCCAGCCCTCAGGTAACCCCTGCTTTAAAAATAACAACCAAAGCCACAGTGATAAATGTCAGAAGGTGAGACATCAAGTGTTAGCTTAACCTCATTTTGTTGACATTTTATTATTTATTATTTTTTAAAGCAAATAATTCACCCACTGCTTCCCAAAACAGTGATTATCTGCTTAGGCTTAATCTGACATGAGATGGATGTATCCATCTTTCTCTACATTGGCTCTGACACATCTCCTCAGCCATCCCCAGCTGTGTCTCAGCTCTCTTTACATCCTCAGTTGGCTGGACGCATGTAGGTCATTTCACCCCCCACCCCTCCTCCTCCTCCGGACGTCCCGGGTTAGTCATGTCCTCTTCCCTTCCAATTCAGCCAACACTGTGCCAGCCATCCACTGTGCCATCAATCAAACACCTGGCACTGACACTCACACCCAGCAGGACCTGACTGAACACCACTACACACACACACACACACACACACACACACACATAGACACACACACACAGTCTTGCCCAGAACACTCTTCCTGTTGTCTGAGCAGGCCAGGTTTGTTTAACACATTTACAGTAGCACACTGAGAGCCATAGTGACAGACCAGTATGTGGTTTCACAAGTGAAAAAAGTTATATATATATATATATATGATGAATATATATATAAGATGAAATATAATTTCAACAACAGACACAAGATTTGTGTTACATTTTTGTTTTTAGGGTGAAACATGGAAATAAATTTATGCAGAAAAAAGCTGAATATCTTTTCATGAGTTCATGAGTTGTTTTGGGCTTTTACTTGTTCACAGTCATTGTTCAGAAAGTGCAGGTGATACAGTTTCAATGCTTTATTCATTCTAATTATATTTATTAATTCTAATTTGGCCAAGTAAAAAAAAACAATTGGTGATCATCCCCGACTGACCCTCTAAAAAGCACCCGACTATTTTTTAATCATTCAAATTCCGCACTATTCCAATTTACACCTGCTAGCTCGCCAGCTGGGACTGGCGCAAGACTAGTGTGAAGTGTGTCCACCTGTGAGTGCTTTGTGACAGTGGAGGGGCTCAGCAGTACCTGCTGGCCAGAAACTGCGATAGAAGTCAGAAACTGTGATAGAAGTCAGTCTCCAAACACAAGCAGCTACAAAAAAACACCAGATATAGAAGCTCAATTTGTCGCTAGTCGTTTTTAACAAAGAAAATGCCACTAAGAGGATTAGGAACGTCTCCGGTTCAACTCAGAACAGAAAGAAAATTTAAAAATGCTCCCACGGATGTTTACACAAAAATATCACTGATTCGCTGATTTCGCTGTCAATCAAAAAGGGATTCAGCCTCAGACAGATCATCCAATCATCATGCAGAAGCTGAGCGTCCGGGCCAGCCAAGGCCAGCCCACTGCCCCATAGACCCCCAGAGACGCTGAGCGTCCGATGGGCGGGACAAAGCCCAGCATTTATCCAATAACTTGTTTAAAGCACTGTGAAGTGGTGAGGAAAGCCGTGTCGTTACCAGTGATAAGAAGCTGATTCTGAACAAAAGTTGAGCGCGTTGTAGCGCATATTTAGTCAATGACATGTACACACAACAGTATATTATTGATCACTTATTTTTTTGACATTTTAGGGGAAGCTGAGCTTCCCTTGCAGTCTTAGAGCAATCACCTCTGCACTAGATGCATTTGACCAGGAATACAGCGACGGGAAGCATGATGGTGTCCCCATTTCACATTTTCAACATCATTTTAATATTTGCTACATACTTTTCTACCATCAATCTAAAAAAAAAAAAAAAAAAAAAAAAAACCCTGACCCAACATTTTTGGTGAAAAAGCATGATTACCAATTTTTTTTTACTTGGCCTTATATGTGACTCCTCAGGCAAACATCACTCCCTGTAAAAAGCTGAAGATGAAATCAGGTTTCTACAGTAGGATAAAAAAAAACTAAACATGCCTTAAAATCCACAACTGACTACCTCTAGAGACACAACTGTAGGTTTTGCCATAGTCCTCACATTCCTATCAACCTAAACACTAGGGTTGAGCTGACTATACGGTACGAATAAAGCATTTGTGACAAGTACAATCACGATACGAGTAAAACTCGTCAATATCCATGCTCGTGCTGAAGGAAAATCCTCATTGGGTTAACTGGCTGTCTTCACAATCTGTGATTGGCCAGTCACACAGAGCGCCCACCCCTCCATACAAAACACGTGTTGTGAAACTGTGTGTGTGAAAGTGGAGCACAGCTCTGGCTGCACAGTCACACACATACACACACACACATCAATATTGTTTAACTTTGTGTGGAAAAAAATGCCAAGAACATTAAGTAGTAAAAATAAATAAATAATTGAAAGAAAAAAAATCAGTTTGATCATAAAATAAAAATAAATAAAAAAGGAAGTTGGGTATGACAACTCGTTCATGAATAGTAAATGGTTCTCTTACTTTTGTGATCAAAAACATTGATTTGAATCTCAATGTTGAAGCTGTTCTGTAAATAGTTTTCATAAATAAACAATACATATAGCAATGTATGATCAATCCATCAATCCATATAAATTTCAGACTTAAAATATTGTACAGATTTAAGCCACACCCACTTCCGGTTAAACCATGCCCAATTCCGGTTTAGGCCCCACCCACTCCAAGTACAGATACGATACAGATCATTTAGATGGTTGAACAAATACAGATACATAGTGGTGTACTCGCTCATCCCTACTAAACACCATCAAACATCTGTGGGCAGAACTACTATATATAAATACAGGGTTCTTGCAGGTTTCAGTGAGTTAAATTTAAGACTTTATTAAGACCTTTTAAGACCATTCTCAGTGAAATTTAAGACCAACATGACAAATTGCCAGAAACATTGTAATGATCCCAAATATTCTCAAAACATTTTATTTTTATTAATTCAGTTATAGAAAAGGATTAATTTAATTAAATATTAGCACTTATAATAGTTATTCTCAACACAAGTAACCTTACCAACACAACACAAGTATATCTAAATACCATCTCACCCTACATATGTCTGAGCTCTTCTTTTTTAACTCCAATCTCAGTATCAAGGGTTTTGAGTTGCGCAAGCTTCAAATCAAATCAAATTTATTTATAAAGCGCTTTTTACAACTGATGTCACAAAGCAACCTTACAGGGTTAGTAATAACAAACACCAAATCTTTAATCCCAAATCCCTGGTGAGCAAGCCAACGGCGACAGTGGCAAGGAAATACTCCCTCAGAGCTGGAGGAAGAAACCTTGGGAGACTCACATGGGGGACCCATCCTCCTCTGGTCAACTAATTATAAGTTCTTAATAAATTCACATAATCCTATGATGCTGTTGTAGTGTTCAGGTGTACTGAGATGGTGACAGTATTGGACAGGAATGATGATGATAATGGAAATAATGATAACAGCTAGCAAAGTCCATATAAACTCCAATGTGGGCAGTAGAGTAGGGCATCTGGCAGTAGTTGGTTGTTTGTGGGCAGCTGATCCAGGGAAGCATCATGCAGAGAATAATAATCAATCTTCCATCAGCCTTGGACCGGACCAGTGGGCAATCACTCACTCGGAAAAAGACAAAGATGGAATTAGTTCTGTTTGAATTTATAGAGCAGGGGGATTATGAGACATATCAGAGTGTGGCTATTGACTCCGGCAGAACTATCTAGAACAGCCTACCTAAAAGGAGAGAGCCAGAAGGTAACCAGGCATGGAAGCTCCCCGAGACACTGGCATCCCTCTGCTCACCATCAACAAACCTGAGTAATCATGTGAGCAGCAGTATGAGAGCCCCAGCATCTCAGTTCACTATAAATCCCTACGCCAGTGCACCCCTGGACCTACAACCTTTCTATAATGTAAAGTATTAATTACCAAAAGCCAAACTAAACATATGTTTTCAGCCTAGTCTTAAAGGTTGACACTGTGACTGAGTCCCGAACATTGTCTGGGAGGTTATTCCAAAGTTGAGGGGCCATATAAGAGAAGGCTCTTCCCCCTGCTGACCATTTCTGAATTCTGGGAACTATGTAGAAGCCAGCACCCTGTGATCTAAATAAACGAGATGTTTCATAATAGGAAATAAGGTCTTGTAAATACTCAGGGCAAGACCATGAAGTGCTGATAGCACTTTGCTAATATGATCATATTCTCTGGTTTTAGTAAGAACCCTGGCTGCTGCATTTTGAACTAATTGAAAATGATTTAGGTTCCTGCTAGAGCATCCTGATAATAGTGCATTACAGTAATCTAACCTAGAAGTATTGAATGCATGTACAGGTGTAACAGTGAAGTTATCCAAATTTAAACTTAAGCCTGATAATTTATTCCTCATGATCTTTAGGCCCAGAAGAAGGACCTCTGTTTTGTCACTATTTAAGAGAAGGAAGTTATACGACATCCAGAATTTCACATCTTTTACACAGTCCTCCATTTTCTTTAATCTAATCCTGTCATCAGGTTTAGCTGATATATAAAGTTGTGTATCATATGCATAACAGTGAAAATTAATATTATGTTTACTTATAATGTGGCCTAATGGAAGCATATAAAGTATGAATAATATAGGTCCTAAGATAGATCCTTGTGGAATTCCATATCTCACTTTTATACTGTTGGTTGATACATCATTAACATTTACAAACTGGTAACGTTCTGTTAGATAAGATTTAAACCACATTAGGGCTGTTCCTGTGCTTCCAACCATGTTCTCTAGTCTTTTAAGGAGAATATTGTGGTCTATTGTATCAAAAGCTGCACTTAGATCAAGTAAAACTAACAAGGATATGCAGCCTTGATCAGAGGCAAGAAGATGATCATTTGTTATCTTAATAAGAGCTGTCTCAGTGCTATGATGGGATCTAAATCCAATATTCAATATGGTCTTTGTATGCCCTTCTCAGGGCATTTGACTTCCTTCATCATGTCATTCTCAATTAGGCAGAGAGAGAATTTGAGCGTGCAGGAGAGATTTGTATACATTATTGAGTTCACGTGTGTGCAAAAATCTTCTTGCTTGCTCAACCACGCGCATGCTCAGAATTGTGGCACAAACATAAAGTTATATCCAATAACACTGGGAAAAGTCGCTAGATTTGTCGCTAGTCACTTTTTTAGGAAATAAAAAGTTTGAAAATTCAGTAAATACAGTGTTATAGGCAACAGCGTATTCACAGACGTGTTATCATGCAGTTATCATTTGTAGTTTAATGACAACGGCCCACATCAGTAGCCCACCCCACCCCCGAAACACAGAGAACAGAACTACATTTGAATTGATACATTTAGTTGACGTTAGCAGAAGTTAGCTAAACTAACTTCTGATTAGACCACGCTTCTCTGGAATTAAAAGTAAAAATTTAAGACTTTAATAAATTTAATTTAAGACCTTAGATGGATATCTGGCCATTTTTTAATTTAAGATGAGATGGCAGGGCTGAGTGATTACATGACGTAATGGGCGAGGGGTATGGTTTCAGACATGACATGGCACATGGAGAAGGTAAACAGAGAGCACATGGAAACATAAAATATGTGACAGGAATGAGGTGGGGATGGGACGGGGGTTTAACAGATGAAAAGTGTGACAACAGTATTGGGTTATAATAAGAAAAAGTTGGGAGAGTATGGAAAATGGAAATGAAAAAAAAAAATCAGTTTCTTACTTTCACTGCAGACAGTATGAACCCAATAAATTTAATTTTTTGTCTGGTAAACTGCAGCACATGCTAGAAAAAGTTACACTTACAAGAAAAAGTTGAGGCACTGTATAGAATATAAATAAATGTAAATGAAAAAGAATGCAGTTACTTGTAAACCTTGTAGAACCATGTTTTATTCACAATAGAACACAGGACACATGTAAGATGTTGAAAGTGAGGCATTTTACCATTTCATGGAAAACATATGAACTCATTTAGAACTTGATGGCAGCAACACATCTCAATAAAATTGGGACAGAAGCAACAAAAGGCTGGAAAAGGAAGTGTAATAAAAACAGCTGGAGGAGCAGCTAAATCACTGACTGAATAAAAGAGGCTTTAAGAGAAGCAGAAGCAAAGATGGGTAGAGGGACACCAATTTGCAAAAACTGCATCTAAAAAGTCACAATTTCAGAAAAATGTCCCTAAATGTAAAATTGTGAAGACTTTGAATACCACAGCATTTACAGTAAATAAAATTATCAAAAGATTCAGTGAATCTGGAGAAATCCCTGTGCACAAGGGACAAGGCTGACAGTCAATATTGGATGCTCATGATGTTCATATCATAGAAGAAGTCATATGTCAACAAGATCCAGAAATGCCACCATCTTCACTGGGTCAAAGTTCAATTAAATGAACTGATGCAAAATGACAAACTGTTCTGTGGTGAAATGAGTCAGAATTTCTATTAATTTTTGGAAAACATGGACACTGTGTCCTGCAGACTCAAGAGATGAGAAATCATCCAGCTTGTTATCACTGCACAGTTCAAAAGCCTGCATCTCTAATGCTATGCTGGTACATTAGTGCCTATGGCATGAGCAGCTTACACATTTGTAAAGACACTATCAATACTGAACAGTATACAGAGGTTTTAGGACAACATCTGCTCCCATCCAGATAAGGTCTCTTTCAGGCCTTGCAAGACAATACTAAACCACATATTGCATCTATCACAACAGCATGACTTCACTGAAGAAGAGTCAGAGTGCTGAACTGGCCTGCCTGCTGTTCAGACCACATTTGGTGAATCATGAAATGAAAAGTTAACATAGAAGACAAAGAAGATCCAGGACTGTTCAGCGGCTGGAATACTACTTCAAACAAGAATGGAACAACATTCCTGTCCCAAAACACTTCAGTGATTGGTCTTCCAGTTCCCAGATGTTTGTTAAAAGAAGAGGTGATGCCACACAGTGGTATCAAACAGTACACAGTAGATGCCATAAAATTTTAATGAGTAAAATGTCTCACTTTCAACATCTGATATGCTTTCTATGTTCTATTGTGAATAAAATATGAATCTATGAGATTTGCAAATCATTGCAGTCTGTTTTTATTTACAGTTATTTATAGTTTACACAGCATCCCAACTTTTTGATGAGTTTGTACATTTACATTTAAAAAATTTTACACACTTTTATCCAGAGTGACTTACAAAAGTGCTCTGCTGTTTAATTAGAAAAATCCTTAGCTACATACAAAAATCACTATGGATACCTAGATACACAGTGCACAACATACAATACCAGAATAAGTGCAAGATAAGTTCTGATTTAAGTACAGTTGAAATAAATGGGCCTTCGGTCATCATTTGAACACATCAAGTGACTCTGCCATCCGGACACATAGGGGAAGTTCATTTTAACATTTACCTGCCAAGACAAAAGTCTGTATGCTTGTCTGCCATGCATCTTGAAGGATGATGGGTCAAGACTTGCTATAATTGAAGCTCAAGGGCTCTTGTTACAGATCAGGTTTTGACCATTTCCATCAAGTATGGAGGACATGGCCCATTCCTGGCTTTATAGGCCAACATCAGAGTTTTGAATCTGTTGGGGCAGCTACAGGAACTACAGGAAGTAAAGAGAACACAGCAAAAGAGTTACATGACTAAACCTTGGAACACTGAAGAAATGTTGTGCTGCCCTTTTTTGATCATTTGCAAGGGCTTGGTGGTATGCATAGGAATACCAGCCACAAGAGAGTTGCAGTAGTCATGTCTTAAAATGAAGAGGTGTTGACCAAGCACCTGGGTGGCCTCTCTAGAGAGAAAAGGTTGAATTCTCTGGATGTTGTAAAGGACAAATCTTCATGACCTAGTCAGATTTGCAACACAAGTCCAAAAAGATAAAAAAAGAAACCTGTAGTTCCAGAGACCTCAGTCTTCCTGGGATTGAGTTACAGATAATGTCAGAAGGTTGGAAAGTAAGGTTGAGTGTCATCACAATAGCAGTGGTAAAAGGATCCATGAGAGTTTATTAATTCAACCAGAAAGTGAGCATAAAGTGAGGAAAAAAATAACCCGAAGCACCAAGCCTTGTAAGATATTGGTGGAGAATCTAGATGGAGCAGATAAAGCCCCTGCAATGTACCCTGGTAAGATCACTCCTCAAGCTACTATACAAACCACCATCATGCAGTCTGCAATTCAAAAACAAGACAGACCTTGTTGTTAACTTAGCAAAGGCTGTAAGGAGTTCAAGTAGGATCAGAACTGTTGAGACCTTCTGAGTTTGGTAGATCTTGCAGCATGGAGCTTCTCTGTAACTATAATGAGAGCAGTTTCTGTAGAGTGTGCCAGTTTGAAACCAGATTGATTTGCGACATGTAGATTATTCTGAGTGAGAAAGAGAGGCTGTTGATTGTAGACATAGCATTCAAAAACTTTTGAAAAGAAACACAGAAGAGACTGGTATGTAGCTACTGATGTCCAAGCTGTCTAGAATTGGTTTCCTCAAAATAAAGACCACTCTGGCATGCGTGAAAGTGGATGGTACATGACCTGATGACAAAGAACTGTGTATGAGTCATAAAAGGAAGGAGGTCTGGAGCATTCACCTGAAAAACTGGATGGAACCAGGTCCATCAGATAGGATTATTAGACATAAGACACTGTCAGTTGTCAATTGTGGAAAGTGAACAAAAATGAAACAGAAGCAGTAGAAGGTAGAAGAGGAGTGTGATGCCTGGTTGAAGGGATTTAGGCAGGGAGAAATTAGTGGAACCTTCACCTCAAAAAAGGTGACAACATTTTCCATTCCAGATACCTTAGAACCCAGAGAAGTCAACGCTGCTTGTGAACATAGTTAACATAGTTTTTTTTCTTTTTCCAAGGAAAGTTTTATGTATAATTTCTATATGCAATTCTGTATTGTAGTACTTGAAAAATGTGCCACAGTAAGTCTTAAGTAAGCATTCAGCTACTTTAAAACCTACCATACACCTAATGACTTTGAAAAGATTCTGAAAAGATTTTTAACAGACTAAAGTCTGACACCATCTCACATCTACAGACTTTTTAGTCTCAGTCTAGTCACAGTCTAAGATTTTGGAAAGACTGGATCTTGCAGGGTCACTAATTTAAAGACTGCAAATAGATTCTTTTGAGATTATTTCCCATCTGCTTTGTTTTACATAGAATTAATGCAATAAAGAGCATAATTATTGCAAAATGTGTATTTATTAAACCTTTCTTTGTATCAAAAATAACAACACACAATAAGACAACGTAGTGCAAAATCTAAATATAGTAACATGCATTACAAATACAGAGCTATCAGAGCTCAAAACACTGTCATCATATGATTCACATCCATGCATTCCTGGTCCTGTGTGCTCCTCATTTTCTTCAAGCTGTTGGGGAAAACAATAACTTTTAAGATTAAAATTATCGTTAAATAGCCCCATTCAGTAGTGTTTAGTTAGCTAGTTAGCTTTAGTATAGCACACTCACCTGGGATTTCGAGGGCTTCAGAAATGTGTCCACTTTCTTTCCTTTTCATCTCTGTCGTGTAATAAATGGTAAAACTCTTGCTCATTCCACCAGTTCCTCCTTATTTTCTACAGTCCAGGAGAACTGTAGTTTCCGAGCCCTACCCGCCAGACATTTGTGTATTTACTATTTGCCTTTGCGGCTTCCCATAGCTCTCCTATTGGTTCCCAACAGTATTTGCTCAGGTCAACCAGGGGTCAACTCTTACGACTTGCGATAATATTAAACATGTTTGATTTTATCAGAATGCCTCAATGCAAAAAAGACTGTCTAAAACTTTCAGTCCTGACCACCTTACACTTAACGATCGAGATGACGTGACTGCAACTTGACTCTAGCAAGACTCTCATGATTTTAGCCCGACTTTGAAAATTTGTCTGCGACGTTGTTAGGTGTAAGGTAGGCTTAAGTTGCATCCACTGCTGACACAGATGTACAAATGTACATATAGCTTACATAGTCCCTGCAGAGAAGTACTGCCAATAGAATAAGACTCTATAGAACAGATAACATGAACATATTGGGAACATTCCTAATACCAGGTGTGAGGTAGAGGGGTATAAAGCCCCCCAGCACTGAGCTGTGGAGCAGTGGAACTGTGTTCTCTGGAATGATGGTGCTCCATTCAATACTTTTTAAATGGACTGAAGATGAAGTGGGGTGGTGATCATTCAACATCCTGACTTCACTACTGCTCTTGTTGCTAAATGCAATCACATCATTACAGCAGTACTCAAAAATCTACTAGACAGCATTTCCTGGACAGTAGAAAAATTTACTCCAACAAAAGCAGGATAAACTAGGGTGACCAGACGTCCTTTTTTACCCGGACACGTCCTCTTTTTGAGACTTAAAAAACATGTCCGGGTGGAATTTCACGAAGGTCCGGGATTTTGTTTTACTCGAGAAGCGTTTAGTTCACAAACTAGTCTCCCCCTATTCTGTTCGGTTCGCTTTATTAAATGTACTGGGCGAGCAGGACCCAAGCAGTAATCCAAGCCAGTTTCCCTGTAGACTGCCTACAAGCTCACTGATTGGCTCTGCTGTTTCTTGCTAACGTGTGATTGGCCGTCGCCGCTGTCACTCCCTCAAACAGCGTCCGTTTTTACCTGTAAGTTGTAACATGTTGCGCGTTTGTTCTGTCTGTGTCGCGTCGACTAGACGTATTTTACTATCAGAGGTTTAATAACACAATTCATAAACATTAACATTTGAGTCTGTGTCTACCAGTATAAGCCATCTATTTACATGCCTCTAAGTTGAAATATTATCAAAATAATTCAGAATTTCTGCTTATTTTTGCTAAAAAATTAGGTATAATTACGTGTAAATTGAGGTTTATTGATAATTTTATGCTACATGCTTTTAACAGTTTATTATTTTTAATAATATGTAATGTATTAATATTTAATTTTATAGTTTAATTTTTTTTATTTTATAATAATAAACCTCATAGTTATTAATATATTAGTATATTATTAATAGTAACTAGTAATTGTTACAAAAATATAGATCATAATTTGTCAATATTTATTACTTGTAATAATAATAATAATAATAATAATAATAATAATAATAATAGTAATAATACAATTTATGTTCAAGCAAAAAACAAAAAACAAAAAAAAAACCCTGCTGAGGTGTCCTCTTTTTTTGGCATCTCAGATCTGGTCACCCTAGGATAAACTCTTTTCAAATACACTTTATTTCAGAAGAAACAATGAATGAGCAAGTGCCCAGTACTTTTGTCCATATGTGTTTGTTATTGCATCAGCTAGCTGGAGTGGCTAATATTTTTCCCCAGCTCTTTGTGATTATACAGTCATATATTTCACAGTATAGCTTGAACCTTTCCCCTCATTTTGATCTAAAAGCAGGCCTCCGGTTTGTTCACTAAAGAGTTTTCAAACTTTGTCACTTTTCTCTTCATTATCGTTGTCTGGCCGTCATAGTGTTCCTGCCCAGATGCCTGTAAATTGAGGTCAGGTACGTGTGAGACTCTTGCCCGCTTTCACAGACTCTTTGCTCCCCAAGAGGCCATGTTGGTACTGGCCTGAATGCTGCCTTCCCCCTGAGGTCGACTCTTTTTTTTGCTTTCATAAAAGAGACCAAATGGTTTGCTTGTCATTATCAAAGTGTATGTACTTGCTCTGGAATACAAAGTGAAGAAAATAGCCATGGCTCTGTTTATTTGCTGGTGTTCAGATGAGCCCTGCTGTTTCTGCCATTTGAATTATGAAGTGTTGTGGAATGCTAATCGAATATGTGTAGATCAGAAACAGCACATTATAAAATGTTCATTATTTACCAATTCAAGCGACAGTTTGGCAAATAATAATAATAATAATAATAATAATAATAATAATAATAATACAGTTTACAACATCATGTCCCTCTTTAGTGAGACTAATATAACGAACAAGAACTAATTAGCATCTTTATTGAACTGTGAAGTAATCAAATATAGAATTGCATATGTATAATTTTATTCATCCAGACTATGAAGGAACACATAAGGAATCGTGTAGTAAACTTAAAAGTGTTAAACAAACCAAAAATATGTTTTAGATTTTAGATTCTTCAAAGTAAACAAGCAACTGATGTCTCAAACACATTAAGAGGCAGGAAATGCAAGTCATGAACTTTTGACAAGACACAGCTGTTAACTGAAAGCCATTCCAGGTGACTACCTCATAAAGCTGACTGAGAAAATGCCAAGAAAACTGGCATCTAAGCAAGAGGTGCCTACTTTGAAGAATGTAAAATATAAACATATTCTGGTTTGTTTAACACTTGTTCGTTTACTAAATAATTACATATTTATTTCTTCATAGTTAGGATGACTTTAGTATTAATCTACAATGCAGAACATTTTAAAATAATGAAAAAACACTGAATGTCCAAAGTTTTGACTGGTACTGTATAGATTTGCAATTCTATATAAATCCAAATTGTTTGTTAATCAAAAACTAGCATATGTTCAGGATTGCACTTTCATGCACAGGTCTTATAAGGTTAAACATATTTGTAGCACTTGCATGATTACAGCTGTGCCAGCGCTCAGTTAAAGTGATTCATTTCAGTGCTATAATCTGTTGTGTGACTTTGCACACATAATCACACTAATACAAAAGCTAATAATGACGTTAGTGTTGAATGCCCATCAAATGCCACCGAAAAGCTCGTCTTTCATTTATGTGTGCTGTACTCAGCACAGGCGGACATCATGAGTAATATTTGCAGTTTAACCTGCGTGGCCAGGCGGATAATTACTCAAATGAATTTTTAATCTGTCTGGAAGACAGAAGGATTGCAAACTGCTGCTGCAGGAAAGTGGGTCAGCCTCATATTACTGCGTCGGCTTTTCTGAGCTCAAACACTGAGTGCAGCTCAAACGCAGGTGAACATTACATTTCACAACGGCAAATCGGCTGGATAACATGTGAAATGGGCCTGTGTGTGTGTGTGTGTGTGTGTGTGTGATTTAAATTTGGTTTAACCCTGTGACCCATCTGTAATATAAAATGGGTCAATAAAAATAATACTGTATAATTCAGACATGCATACACACATGCACACACACACAAACATGAAGGGAGACAGAGAGAGATAGAGAGAGATAGAGGGGTATAATGAATGCTGGATTAAAAAGGAATACATAACGAGGCGCGTGACAAGTATGCAGTATCCTGGCGCGTAGCTCAAAGACTGGGTCGAGCTTCAGAGGATGTGGAAGAGAGAGTGGGGAGAGGAGATCAAGAGGAAATCAAAGCTGCCCGCACTAGACTGTCCAACCCAGACCAGACATTTTATCTTGTTTGCAGAGTTTTTTCCTCATCTGCTAAAAATGTGGGGAATGCCAGACATGCTAACATCCATCAACCGAGTTGTACACCCTCTACAGCCAGTCTGTAAACACGCAAAGTCCACTTCTAAATGCTTTTCGTAAATATGAGTAAACCCACGGCTGTTCTGTATAATATGGCTGCTTTGCACAACCTGCTCTGTGTTTGTGCAAGGCATAGACGATAAGGTTGCACCAGCTAGTAGCATTCCCCAAACGACATGATGGAGAAGGAACAATATGGCTGTTGTGAATAATTCACAATGCCCGACACCCTCACATCTGTTAGAGGGGAAAAATAATTTTTTTAAATGTTGTTCCAAACAGACTGTTAAAGGTACAGCTCAACCAGAAACGTTAATGTGGCTAATAGTTTATATGTAATCAAGCAAAATAAAGCTATGTTAGCTATGTTTATTAGCCAAATTATCAATGTGATGCACTCTGTATATACCTAACCTACATACTAAATAAGCCTACAGTTAAAATACATTAATTAAAACAACAGATGATAAGCATGGCACGCATTTTTAATCCCTTTAGCGTATGTCATGTTGTATCATAATCTCACATATACGCACAGTGCTTGTCAGGCAGCACATTCATTGTAAATTATGTAGGTCAATATAACTCCACAAGTGAATGAATCATTCCATGTTGCTATTCCACTACAGCTTTTCAAGTAACAGATGCCAGAATGGATGAATGCAAGGTTGTTTGGTTGTTATGATTCAAAAGAAGCTATTATTAGCTTTTTCAGTTATGTTTGCAAGGTGCTAACAGTTTTACACAAATGGCTACAACATTATGATACATGCTAGTAAACATATGCTAATGCAAATCAGTTCTGATTCTGAAATGATGAGGTTAGGTTTCATACGTGTTATGTGCCACCTAACCTGCATTCCAGCTGTTTCTCATGGACATCTGGTTCCAATGCAATTTCACTCTGAAACAGAGTGGAACAGGATTCAACCATTTGCAGGTAATGCTAATGCCAGAAATAAGCTCACTCTAGCTGACTGTATGTTAGCCAGTTTTGGGTCACACCTGTGCAGGTGTGTTTCATTACCTTCCTCGCCTGTTTCAAACACCTTTCTATTGAAGAATGTTTCAGGTCTGTGCCTAAGTCCAAGCTCTGCTAGAACTACCTCAGGAAAAAAACAACAAGATGGTCAGCTTGAAAACATGAAGTGGAGCACAGTCTCCAGACTTAAACCCCATCCAGCTGATTTGGGATGATTTGGGATGAAGTAAAAAGCAAAGCAAACCTACAAATGCCACGATTTTGATGAGTCCAAAGTTTAAGTACATTTTGGTCTATAAAATTTATTTAACTCATGTGCTTTCATTTCAGAGTGCAATGAGACATTAAACTCAATCATTTTTAATACAAACCTGGAAAAATGTATAGTATTTGATTGGTAGTGTGCACACTTTTGGAAAAATATCTCTGTTAGCTTCTGATTCTACTTCAGAGAATGCCAACAGTGTGTCAAAGCAAAAGTAGTGAGGGGATGGGGGGTCATTTGTCACTGTTATTCAAAAATGCAGAATTTATAAATTTGGATGTCTGTCCAAATTGTTTTTTTACATTAAGAGGTTAGTGAAGCAATGAACAATAAGCATATCATATTTTCCCTTTAAAAATACATGACTAAAACTTCTCTCAACCTGCTCAACCCTAGGGTGACCAGACACCCTCTTTTCCCGGGCGGAATTTCAAAAACATCCGGGATTTTGTTTTACTTGAGAAGCGTTTTGTTCACAAACTAGTCTCGCCCTCCCACTATTTCGTTTGGTTTGCTTGAGAGCGATATTTCGCTATATTAAATGTACTTGGGCGAGCATTAGGTTTCCCTTTAGGCTGCCCACAAGATCACCAATTGGCTCTGCCATTTCTTGCTAACATGTGATTGGTCGTTTTCACCTGTAAGTTGTTTACATGTTGAGCGTTTGTTCTGTCTGTGTCACGTCAGCTAGTCATATTTTAATATCAGAGGTTTAATAATAAAATTCATAAACATTAACATTTGAGTCTGTGTGCATGTGTCTGTGATAAGCCATCCATTTACATGCCTCTAAGTTGAACTATTATCAAAATAATTCAGAATTTCTGCTTATTTTTGCTCTAATATGAGGTACAAACCGGATTCCAAAAAAGTTGGGACATTAAACAAATTGTGAATAAATACTGAATGCAATGATGTGGAGATGGCAAATGTCAATTTATGTCAATGTTTATTTGTAATAGAACATAGATGACAGATCAATAGTTTAATCTGAGTAAATGTAACATTTTAAAGGAGAAATATGTTGATTCAAAATTTCACAG
>BRDA01071050.1:0-19628 GCA_036984385.1 Crenuchus spilurus | reverse complement strand
TTCACCCAGGGGACACCTCTACACCCTCAACACTGCCTGTATCAGATTCTCCATCACTTTCTCCATCTGAAGCTTAGCCTGCAAAACGTCATCATATACAAGTGCCACATTACACACATAAAAAAAAAATCAGGAAAATGTTTATTTGTATTCATATTTTAATTCAAAAAGGTACAATTTCTAAATATTAAATTCTAAATAATTAATTTTTAATTCAAAAAGGTTCATTTTTAAGCAAAGTAACACATTTAAAGCCATGTTTAAAATGTTGATCTGTACAACTCATGAAAATCAGAAATCCAGAATCTCGAATAATCGCGTTTCGATTCAGAATCGATTCTCGTTTTCAAAAAATAATTTTTTTTTGCGGGTCCGGATGTGCCTTCTCAGCCACCGTAGTGCTAGGCAAAACAAGGAAGATGCACAGGCATGCAAGCCAAGCCGAGGTCTTTGAAAGCAACCATTTGTAAACACTTTGGAATTTACCGTCAACCCGGCCCGGGTAAGAAAGGGCTCGATGTGACTCATGTGATTTGCAGAAATTGCAACGGTAAAGTATTTTTTTTGGATATGAAAGAATTGGGAAAAAATCGATTTGTGACCCCAAGAATCGGTTCCGGATTGCCGCCCTATATTATAGCTAATTACTATTCAAACATATCGACATTAAAACATCCATCCATCCATTATCACATCTGCTTAATCTTGACGAGGGTCACGGTTAGTCCCCTGCCTCCTCACCAGGTGCAAGGCAGAGCATTACAGACTATCCTAGCAAAGCCAAGGGCATCAAACCATCACTGGGCACACATACAATTCACCTGACCTCCATGTTTTTGGACTCTGGGAGGAAACCCAAGCAGACATGGGGAGAACATGGAAACTGCACCCAAGACCTCAGCGCTGAGAGGTGAGCATGCTAACCATCAAGCCACTGTGTCACCCCTAACATTAAAACAAAAAGAGTGAAATATGTCACTTTACATGCACTGAGTATATAGCAGGGCCGGCGCTGTGCCCACGTGGATCACGCACTGCGCATGGGGTACCAAATGTTGATGGGAGCACCATCACCCCGGACGAGATGGACTTCGATTCCCCTGGAAGGATGGGAGCATGGCAGTGACTTCCGTGGTGGAGGGATGCAGGATGGGAGCACAAAAAGCATTTGTGCTTAGGGCACCCACATGCCTAGCACCGGTACTGGTATAAAATATATGACCCTTTCCCTTTTTGAAATAAATTAAACTTTTTTTTCACAATATCCTAATTTCTGAGATGCCCTAGTACGTGTCATTTTGACTTTTTGTTTGTAGTTTTCTACATAATGTGAGTTCAGCAGACGTCCTTTATACTGTATGCTAATTTCATAATGATTGGACTAATAAAATGACTCCAAGGTTGATTTCCATCAACGTAAATTGAACGTAAGAGGTTTTTGACTTTTTGGAGATACGTTTTGTTGAACAATGATTTTATTGTTAATATTACACATTTTTCAATAATAAACACATTTTTCCTGGGTGTACACTGGTGTTTGGTGTGTTACCTATACATACTTTAATATACAGCCCCATATATCAGAGCACCAATCATATTTTCACTTGGATGGACTTGGAAAATAAAACAAATCCAGGCTTGTAATAAGAGCTGCTTTTCTTTTGGAGCGTGCAGTGATTTGTCACAGTAATGAGTCACAAATTTTACCCAAACTATCCTGCTGTTCACATTACATAAACATGCAGGATCAAACACTGGGTTGTTTGCAGAGAGGGGTGATTATCATCACACACACATAAATCCAGATCTTGGCTTGCGTTTTTTCTTTTCATGTCTTTGTTTTATTCTAAAAGGTCCTCACACTGACAGCAATGAGGAGGTGGCCCGAACCTGGTCCACATTGGGCATACAGAAATGACCAACATCGCACATAAAAGTTTAGCATTTAGTACATAAATTGAATAATACAGTGGGTACGGAAAGTATTCATACCCCTTGAACTTTTTCACATTTTGTCACCTTACAAGCACAAACTTTAATGTATTTTATTGAGATTTTAAATGATAGACCAACACAAAGTAGCACATAATTGTGAAGTGGAATGAAAATGATTTTAAATCAAATAAAAATTTTAATCAAAAATTTTAATCAAAATCTTAAAAGTGGGCGGCACGGTGGTTTAGTTGTTAGCACGTTCACCTCTCAGCGCTGGGGTCTTGGGTTCGATTCCCCATCTGAGCGGAGTTTTCATGTTCTCCCTGTGTCTGCGTGGGTTTCCTTCGGGGTCTCCGGTTTCCTCCCACAGTCCAAAAACATGGAGGTCAGGTAAATTGGGTACTCTAAAATTGTCTGTGTCTGTGTGTCACCCAGCGATGGACTGGCGCCCTGTCCTGGGCTTAGTTGAATAGTGTAATGCCCTGCCCTGCGCCCAGTGAAGGGGTGGGGGACTAACCGCGACCCTGATAAGGATTAAGCGGGTGTGATAATGAATGAATGAATGAATGAACCTTAAAAGTGTGATGTGCAAAAGTATTTAACCCCCTGTACTCTGATACCTCTAAACAAAATTCAGTGCAATCACTTACCTTCAGAAGTCACTGAATTAGTTAATAAGAGTCCAGCTGTGTGTAATTTAGTCTCAGTATAAATACACCTGTTCTGTGAAGGCCTCAGTGGTTTGTTAGAGAAAACTATTGAATTGAACTGCAAACCTACCAAGACATGGCCGTCCACCTAAACTGACAGATCGAGCAAGGAGAGCACTGGTCAGAGATGCAGAAAAGAGGCACATGGTCACTCTGGAGGAGCTGCTCATCCACAGCTCAGGTGTGAGAATCTGTACACAGGACAACTGTAAGTCTGCACTCCACAAATCTGGCCTTTATGGAAGAGTGGCAAGAAGAAAGAAGAAAGTCCCGTTTGCAAGTCTACATGGCTTCTGGCAAACTACAAAGTATATTATAAATTAATTATGTTATATAAAAAAAATAATAAATACATTATAAATAAATAATGTAAATAGTTTTTGTCGTTTATGCATGATTCTAGAAATAGTGGCATAAAACCCTTATAGTATGTGGAGGCTCTTTAAACTCATTTACATATTTACACTCCATCCTCTACAGATGCATTACATTCATTATGAACAAGAACAACAATAACACTAACAAAAATGCATTCAGTTACTTTAAGTTGCACCCGTTGGTGACACAGATAGCACAGCTTATCTAGTCCCTGTAGAAAAGTACTGCCAATAGAATACGACTTTATGGAGCTGATAAACATGAAACTATTGGCACCATGTCTAATGCCAGGTGGGCTAGAGGGGTATAAAGCCCAAAGTATGGCGCTGTGGAGAAGTGGGACTATGTTCTGTACTCCATCCAGTGTTTTTGGGATGAGTTTGGAATGAGTTGGGAATGAGGTGGTGGTGGTGGTGATCATCCAACATCCTGACTTCAGTAACACTCAAATCAAATCCTCACAGCAATGTTCCAAAAGCCTCCTTGGACAGTACAGACAGTTACTCCATCAGAAGCAGAATTAAATTCTTTGTATGTACCCTTGATTTTGGAAACAAAACAATAAATGAACAGGTGTCCTAATACTTTTGTCAATATACTGTACATACATAAAATATGAGCCAAAAATCAGAAGTGGCTCTTCTACCGCTTCACTCTGAATCCTTTGTAAAGCCTTTATTTGGAAGAGTCTGAACGTAAATTCTCAAAGATTCCGAGCTCAGTGTGAGATTTAAATCAAACCAGTACAATCGCAGTTGGGTTTCACATCGAAAGCCAAAGAAATACTTGTGTTCTGTGCTAGAAAAAACAATGATATTCCTTTAGAAAGAAAGAGAGAAAAGAGTTACAAGGTCTGCTACACCTATCAGCTCTTTACGCTGCAAACAAGTCTTTGAAGCGTGTGCGCGTCTCTGTGGTATGGATCTTTTCTCCCAGCATCCCTCCAACCGTGCTCTTCTTTCTAGCAAAGCAGAGCAACTTCTGAACGTGGCTTCTGGGCACGAGAGCAAATGAAACGCAACATGGAGGAGAACAGAGCAGAGAGAAGCGTAACAAAAGGAAAAGTGAGATCCAAACGACTGGGACTTCGAAAGCCGACGGCAAGGTCATCTATGTTTATAAAAACATAAATTACACATATTTAATTTAGTAAAGAAAGGAATTGCGGCTCTGAATTGAGACCATGTGTCCCCCTAAGCGCTCGGATAAATAGAGCGGCGGAGAGCGAGAGGCAGAGATGGAGAACTTGTTCATTAATTCTTCTCCGGGTCTTAATTGGAGCCCAGTAGGACTCCTGTTTAAAGCGGCGCTAACCCTCAGACGGCATACAGCGTAAGCTAGTACAAAGAGGCGGAAGCAGAACAAAGCCTGCACTCCTGTGGAGGAAACGCACTTCATGTACACAAGCTTCTTCTACACAGGATTTGGTTTTGTCATCACTCTTTCAGACGTGCAGGACTGAACCTGTATACCATGAGATCACGTTGATTACAGGAGGATCATTTGATGCTAAATTTCCCCTTACAAATGTAGTCAATTAGCCGAAAAATATTTGCACTGTAGCTACACAAGGCTAGCTAATTATTAAAGCTTTCTAATATAATGTAAACTGGATACCTATATGATAACTGAAGCAGTAAATAAACTTGCTTTGTCGTTTCTGATGCTGTATAACATCAAAGTTCATGTAGGCATGTTGGCTCACTCAGTGGCCATCTTTGCAACACAGTCATTTCTACTCACACAAGACCAAAATGCTGAATACTCACCATTTCAGAAACACTGTTGTTATCACTGATAAATCTGACATAAATCAGAAATTGTTTGTAGAATTTGTATAAAACATGACATTACCAACAAGATGATTGGTTTGATTCTCGATAGATTGTTTCTCTCCAAACAGATGCCATGTTGAGCATTCCAAGCTTTCCAATTCATATTCCAACCAATTATAATGTCTCTGATAACATACACACAATCTACACAAATGAACAAAATTCAAACTGGCTGCTACTACTGTTTTAGTTACCTTTTTTAGCCTTGAAACTTAATTCTTTTAGGGTAATCAAACATCCTTGTATTAACCCTTTGGAGTCTGCGGGAAGAAAACCAAAATTAACACAAAACTCTGCGAGATATTATCCTACAAACAAACAAAAAAACATACGCCAGAAACCTTAAAGTGTCTACTTCTCAAAAATATATAGCTTGAATCTAAATTTATTTTTAGGTATTTATGAGAGGAGCTTGAATAAGCAGAGACACATTTGTGAGAGCAAGTCAAAGAGCTGCATGTTTTTTCCCGCCAAAATAATGCATTCTGTCATTTGTATGATAATGACATGGTAATTCCGGACATAGCATTGATGGAATACTGGCCATGGAATGAAAGAGCTCTCACCTGAACAAAAGACCTCTCAACTCTTACCACACACCTATCTAAAAAATATTCAATCTAGGAACCACTGAATGAGTAAAACACATCAAATCACATTTGTTAAGCTTTAGAAATAAAACCACATACAATTTCTAAAACCTAAACAAACTGAACAAAAGCCTGTGTAACACTTTGGCATACAATAATTTTAGATGGGTGTAATTTGTAAAAAAAGTCAAGGCATGTCACACTACATCAGAGTGTCTGAAATACCCTCAGACTCCAGGGGGTTAATTACAACATGCCAGAAAATCCTATGAACAACCTGCAGCAGAACATATATAACGACATCTCATGTTGTGCTTCTTGTGGTCAACAGTGGTTGTCTGCTGCTAACTAATAACCACTTCTACTATATGCTCACCTAGTTATATAGAATACTGTTGTGTAAAACTCCTCCAGAAGTTAGTATCAGGTGAGTTCAAAACACCCCAAATATCACAAGGAATTAACCCACGGATTAAAAGCAGGAGTCTTGAATTAGACTATCAGGTTATATGACTTGTATATAATTGATGGTCAGCTTCCATTAACTGTTAGCTACATTAGCCTGGTGCCTTGTAGTAAAACTAAATACCTCAACCAAAGATGTATTTTCTGAGACAAGCAGAGATTGAGTCAGTCTGAACAGTGTAGCCCCATAGAACACAACAGTCACGCTTCCTTCGGCCTCTGGCCTCTCGTCCAGAGCAGAGTTCATCAAATGATGCAGGCAAATGAAAATAAGTGTGGCGATTAGCCTGCATAATCTCATTTGCCTCTCATAATGAGCTGACGCTCAACCAAAGGCCTGTTGTCCGAGTCACATGAGCCTGTGAATGCATACAAAGATGGAGTGTCACAGTCCGGCCTTTATCTTCTCCTCTCTTGGCCTGCTGTTCTCCTCTCTGCGTGGCCCACAGCCTGGGCCTTGTGTACAGCCGGGCCTAAAGAACAAAATTTACAAGAGGAACAAAACGGTTCTGTGCACTGCTTGCACCCAGGCAGTGTGAATCTAACAGGCCCAACAGAGGCTCTTTTGATGGCACATGGAGCACCGAGTGTGTGTGTGGGGTTCGTTGAGGTTACGAGTCCCGGGGCAGGAGAGAATCCTCTGCCCCCATTTGTGTTTTGGAGGCGTGGCTTGGGAGGTCATTTAGTAAAAGGGAGTCATGCAGCCGTGTTGAGAGAATGGCGTCCTTTTTGCAAGAACACACTGTCTGCTATTGTCTCCCAAAGCTGCTCACTGTGGCCCCTGGACAAGAGCGATTAGTAAACATACTACACAGTTCCCATAATGGTAGTGCGGCTAGGCGTCACAGTGGAGCACTAGTGATAAACCTAATGAAGGGAACTAGTACGGTGCCAGGGGCACAAATGAAGATCATGTGGTCGTTCTTTATGACCACAGTGTCCTCCATTGTCCGCAGACACGGCAGCAAACCCCAATGCGGTCATTAGCACGTCAAAGCTCCGTCACTGCACTTACCCACGTGGCTTTTGTAAACACCAGCAGCAAAGTCGATGTAAACAAAAGCATCACTTTCTGCCTCATTACTATCACAATTTGACAGAAATCTAATTTGTTCAGTTTCCACTTACCACAGTGTAGTCAATCAACCAAGACATGTTTCACAACAAGGCTAGCATAGCTAACAACTGATGAAAGCATGCCCCAACAATTAGCATCATGCCTAAATGATCACACACTTGGTTCAAACCTTGTTGAGATAAGTTCTGTCAAATATTCTTGCATCTGTAGTTTCTCACACTGTATGCATGTTGTTATCTATAAAAATTGACTAAAGTTAAGCAATAGCAATACAAAAGCAATTGTAGAGTAGCATTATAGCATTATAGACTTTGGGGGATAAATTAGCCACTGCAATAGACCACCATCTTCAACCAAATCTTTTTTTACTGTGTCTACATATAGTATGTGGCAAGGTTGTCGCCATGAACTGAACATTGGGGGACATTAATGTTAGTTGAAGACCCCAGTGAGTAGTACTGTTGGTTGGTGGTCTAATTAACTGTCTAGGTAACATAGCTAAATAGCTAATTAATCAATTAGTATTTGCAAATCAGCTCGTTTTCATCAAAAATTTTTTGTCTCCACTCTTGACACTATTCGCAAATACATTTCTGCCTTGGACACCTTGGAATCCTCCCATATGAGCTAGAAGAGGTGGCTGGGGAGGGGGATGTCTGGTCTGCTTTGATTTCTACCCCTGCCACCTCAAAATGGATAAGCCAAAGATGATAGATGGATGGATTTCTAGCACAACATATTGTTGACCTTAATTATGGTGACCAGATCTGAGGTGATGAAAAAGAGGACACCTTATTGGTGGAGGGGGGGGGGAGAGTTGGGGGCGTATAATGTATTATATGTTCAAATAATTTTTTTTGTGCTTGAACAAACACAAATTTAATTATTATTAATTAGTAATAAATATTGACAAATTATGATTTATATTTTATTAATAATTACTAGTTACTATTAATAATATAATAATAACTATTTAACGTTATTATGAATAATAAAGTTATAAAAATTTATATTAATCATTAATAAAATATTAATACATTATTACACATTATTCAAAAATAATAAACTGTTAAAAGCATGTAGCATAAAATTATCACCCAATCCTTTTCAGTCAACTTCACTTCAGCTCATAATCACCAGTGTTACACATATGTTTGGACTGTATGTTCAATAGATCTTATTTACACAGAATTAAACCTCACTTTTGAGTAAAAATAAGCAGAAATTCTGAATTATTTTGATAATAGTTACACTTAGAGGCATGTAAATTAATGGCTTATCACAGACTGGTAGACTCACACACACAGACACACTCAAATGTAAATATTAATGAATTTTAATATGAAACCGCTGATATTAAAATACGTCTAGCTGACATGACACAGACAGAACAAACACTCAACACGTTAATAACTTACAGGCGAAAACGGACTGCTGGCCAAATTGCAGTCCAGACTCCATTTGAGTGACAGCGGCGACGGCGAATCACACATTAGCAAGAAACAGCAGAGCCAATCGATGAGCTTGTGGCAGCCTAAAGGAAAACCGGCTTGGATTTCAGCTGGGTCTCCATTTAATATAACGTAACATCTCACTCAAGCGAACCAAACGGAATAAGGGGAGGGCAAGACTAGTTTGTGAACAAAAACGATTCTTGAGTACAACAAAATCCCGGACGTATGTGAAATTCCACCCGGACGTTTTTTTTACGTCTCAAAAAGAGAATATGTCCGGGTAAAAGAGGACGTCTGGTCACCCTAACTTAATGTTACATTTTTATACAATTAAGGGACCTGAAGATATGGTTTGATGGCATGGTGTTACAATAATAAATGTATCACCAACAACTAATGATAACATGGATAGGTTCTAACCTTACTCAGCTAGGAAGCTAGCAAGTGGAATATTTTTGTTATTCTGAAGGGACATTTTGAGCCAAATAATTTCCCAAAATTCTGAATTTGTCCCACCGAATATATATTATGATTACAGCCTACACGTGTACTTCTGTACTTAGAAAATCTCAGGTATGCCATGGTTCTTCACCATGTCATTCAATGCATTTACACACACTTAATCTGATCTCTGTTTGGGTTTTCTACCATCCAGAAAATGATGAATATTCAAATTTTTAATTTACTCAACCATGTAGGGTTTAAGCATCACACTGAAAGATTTTGTCATGATATTGGATGTATGGAAAATATGCGCAGCTGTCTGAGTCACTCTCACAGGCATGTCTCTGCATATTTAAGCTCCTCTCACAAGAATCTAAAAATATTTAGATTCAAGCTACATATGAAAAGTACACCCTTAAATGTTTCCTGAGTATGTTTCATTTTGTTTCTAGGCTAAAATCCTGCGGAGTTATATGTGTTTACGCAAAATTTTGGTTTTGTTCCCACAGGTTGGTCCGGTTACAAAGGGTTAATGCTACTATTTTTAGCTATGCAATGTTTAGTCCATTTTAATAGATGACAGTACGCCAAGCAATGTCAGAAACCAATGGCGCTTATTTCAGATTACTCAACAACACAACATAGTTTGGAGCTAATGTGAGATGGTTTAGCATGATGGTAATTGGTGGGGTAAAAGCTTCCATTGCAAGTTAGCTACATTAGCATTGTAGCTCCAGTGCAAAACTAAACAAATGTTAAACATGTCTGCTGACTGACTACATTTTTAGGGTAAATGTTCCAGACATGGTATACAGTATAGATCCATTTTACGGTTGTTGCTGATATATTAATCAGCAGTCTTTGGTTTTTATCTTCCATTTTCTCCTTGAGCACTTTAACTGCAGATTGGGTTCTTGTCCTGAGTGAGGCCATGCAAGATAAATCATGTTTAAAAGGACTTGTAAGGAACATGGTGACATTCCATAGTCATAAAGTAGGCTGATGTTCTGAGTATGATGAAAAAAAACCCCACATTATCACTTTACAACCAAAACACACATAAAAGACTCGGCCGGAGAGAGTTGGGTTGAAAAACAAGCCAGGCATGGGACAAGGCACAGAGGTCAAAGGTCATAGGGATGGGATAGGAAATCACATCCTGACAGAAATGGACACAGGTCCCCGCCCTACCACATGGCCCACTCTCGAGCACTCTCTCAGAGGGCCATGGAGGCTAACTGAATTACCCTTGATGGCTTATACGTCCATGGTGTCCTCCTGCATCCATGAATCAAGAACCCAAATGGGTCGACGACCCAGCACGTGCTTCCCCCACTTAGGCTGTCACATCCTGGGGTCTGCAGTGTCTCTGTGGAACTGGCCTTTGATATGATGGATGACTGTGTGGTTGTCAAAATACCAAGAGAGGGAAATCGATACGAAGGGAAAAAAGTAAAAGTGTCAGGTCGGCATCATTGGTTTTATCCCGGGCCATAAATAAGCCGCTGCAATAATAGAACAGGCTGCCATTTTCCAACATGATCTTTATTTACTGTATCTGTGATCTACTGTATATGTGATGATCAAAAACAATAGCTACCATCATGCTTAGAAAAGCCCAGAAATCTGACGATTCTTCATGGTATCAGTGAGTTTTCTGCTGTTTTACAAAGTTCGAAAAAACATTTGAGAAGGATTGTTGTATCCTGTATATGCAGCAGATATAGATTAGGTTGAAAAATCTGAACAATTCCTTTAATTTTAGTGTTTTTGACTCCGAGAGCAGCTGAAGTGATTATGGAAGGACATTTAGAGTGTCTGGTGCAGAAAAACAGGGGGGTAACATCATGTGGTGCAGACTACCTGCTAAGATTAACAATGAACAGCAGTTCATCACAGAGACACACTATGGATATTCAGTAATGGAAGTCCTAATCAATGGCAACTCGCACTATCATTTTTCTTTTTCTTAAGGTCGACTCAAATAATAGACCCGCACCTGCACTGTGGGATACTGAGCGAGATTTATGGATTGGATATCAATGCGAAAGCTATTGTTCATACTGTGATATGAATACATCTAACATCTATAAGCTTCTGTGTGCACGTATATGTTCTTGTTAAGGTTAAGACTAGGCTTACCTATATGTACTTACATAATATTATTATACATATTAATGTGTCCATGCATAAGCTCCCTAGACAAAAAATGAGTCACCTGCATGTTTAAGGTGGTAGAAATTTCAGGCTCCTGGAGATAGCATTACAGAAGAACAATCAGGCTATAAATACCTGTGGGATCTGTGATGGGATTCATAGATTGAAAAGAGATGGTACAGTGCAGTGAATGTCTCATTCGATGTGTGTTACTGATTGGCGCCATTGTATTTGGGCGCCAAAGGCCAGAGTGTGAAGGAAGTAGCTGAATTTGCAGGTGTATTGAAGTGTACTGCCATTCTCCTCAGAATTGTGGCCAAAAGCCGAAAGTGACAAGGATTGCTGGTGGGTTTCACAGCTTGTGAATGAAAATCGCTACACTTCCTTGTAAGAATTGCTTCTCAAAATCAGTGCAAGTCCTTCACAACCAATTTTTGAAAGAACACTCAGCACGGAACTGCCAACCATCAGCAAATGGAGCAGTGTCGCTCAATAGGATTTCAGCCTTGTGCACTGATGGACTCAATTCTGATAAGAATTTCCTGCATACTGGGATTTTTTCCACATTAAAAATAATAGAAAATAAAAGCACTTAAGTATACTCATTGTTATAGAATTTAATCAAAATGTAATATCTCCAAATCCATAATATCCTTCATAAACTTTTAACAGATGACAATGATTGGTTCAATCATCATGAAATATCCAGGCAGAGATGCACAGATGGCAATTTTTATTTATGTAACTAAAGAAAGACAAAACATTTGACAATCTCTATCACAAAATGCATTATATTGCAAGTTTAAATAAATGATCAGAGAACTGTCAAAGATGGCAAGGATCTGTTAGAGCCAGCAATTCAGTCTTTCTGAGATTCAGATTCAGATGCCATTTATGATGTGATGTCAGCTAGATCAGAAGGTGGGAAGGATAGTATTATTTGGTTGTTATCAGCATAGCAGTAGAAGTAGAAGCCAATAGAGAAAAGCATAAAGAGGAAACAGAAGATGGCCCATAATAGAACCTTGGGGGACACTAGTGGAAGGTCTGCATAGAGTAGATGTGAAACCCGCCTGACAAGATGTGAGGTGCAAAAAGGAACAAACCATTTTCATGTGGAGATTAATTGAGTTTTAACAGAGACAGCAAGAATAATCAGAACCAATGGCAGTTTGGCTTATCTTGTTGTTACAAGGTCTGTTTCTGTAAAGTGGAGTGAGTTCTGACTGAGAAAGAGACAACTGATTATAGACAATATGTTTCAGGAATTAAGAGAAAAGTAAAATAGATGGAAACTACTTGGTGACAGTTTAGACATATTAGAGATGTCTAGATTTGGTTTCTTCAGGAAATGCATTATTAAATTATTATATATACTTATAGAATACATATCAGCCATACAGCATGTCCTGATATTATACAAATATGCATGTGTGCGTGAAACTGTCTAAGCAATGAGAAGTCAAAATTAAAAGCCCTTATCATTCTAAGAATAACTAATAGTCACATGACCTTACTGATGGCGTGAGGCACTTTTCTGGAATTTTGTTTTGACAGATACAGTATAGTAGGTTGTTGTTGCTCTTTCTGGACATGCTGCAGATGTTTCCAAACACTGCTGCTATTTTCACTGCAATAATAGCCATAGTAAGACTGTGGTTATGCTCTCTGCTCTTACCACAATGGCTGCTGTGAATAACTTTTATTATATTAATGGACTCGTGTAATAATATTCATTGCTCGCTCTTCCACCCGCAGCCAGCTCGGGGCGTATTTACCTACAGGAGAAGACAGCTGTATTTTAATTTTCAGTTTCTCCAGATGTGGCCAAAATGTGCTTCAAATGGAAAAATAACCTTGGAAAAGATGCACGTTGTTTTGGAATTTCAATAGATTTTCCACATTAAGCCCACATTATAGTAATTCTACATCTGATTACAGCTCATATATTAGCAGCAGAGCCTCTGCCTGGATAATGCCTTGAGGGTAAGAGCGAAGTTTAAAAAATTTGAGTGCCACTACAGTACATCTCTGTGCCATGCCGTGGAACATTTTCAGAAAGAAATTCCTTAGAGGATGCAGAGAGGCCTTGAAGATGACCAGCAGGGTTGTGAGTATGTTCTCATCGTTGGAGAGAATGAATGTTGACAATGTAGAACTGGCTTCAATCCATGAAAAATGAATACAAGCCTTTGCTTTACTCTTCTTAAAACATTGCTAAATGAAAACAAGATTCAAAATTCGTGATCTCTTGACTCATTGGATTATACAGCTATATATTTCTTTTGGAAATAAATAATGAGAAGAGTGTGGCATACGGCCCAGTGGTGTCATCAACATATCCAAATACAGCTTTATCTAAAGCATTATATTTCAAAAATAACACTAAACTTACAATCTATTAAAGTGTTCAGCCATGTTAGAGCATGGAAAGAGCTATTCCCCGTTATAAACTGTGTTCCTTGGAGCGAGTCTGGAATGTTCATATTAAATTAATACACAACACTGTTATTGGATGGACTCTGCCTGATGGAGGGCTTCAAAATGAGTCGTCTTGTGTCGAGCGAACCTGGCCTCTCCCAATCTGTCCTTATTTCACATCCAGAGTTGGCTCATTAATTACATGAGTGGCAGCCTCCTTTTTCCAGAGCCTTCAGGAAGCGCTTTAGCCTGAGATAAATATACATCAGTGTGTGTTTGCCTCTGTGCTGTTAATAAAAACAGGAATTTATCAGGTGACTGGGGATTTATAGGAGTACGTCTCACCTTCTTTAGTGGCTCAGTGCCCACACCAAGGAGAGGGAGGGAAAAAGAGAGAGAGAGACCTTATGTTCAAGTGCTATGCACTATACTATGCCTTTTGTACACGACCGCTCAAAAGTTTGGGATCACCTAGGATTTTCAATGACGATCTATACTTTTATTTCAGAAGGGCCCTATAATAATAATAATAATAATAATAATAATAATATTAATTATTATTATTATTATTATTATTATTTTATTTATTTATTTATTTTTGTAGACTATAATAAAGTCCATAGATGCTGCTGCTCCAGATACTCAGTCTTCTATCACAAATAGCATTCTGGACTAAATGCAGCCCAAATAAGGCACATGTGGGTCAATTATAGCAATAATTGTGGGCCAAAACAGGCCCAGCTTTAACTAATGTTGAACTCTGGGCCACATGTGACCCAAATCAATCCTACCATGTGAAATGTTTGAATGCTATTGCTATTTGGGACCAAAACAAGCCCAACTATAGCTAGCCAACATAATTATAGTTAAGGTGATCTGGCACTTTTGACAAAGTCATCACTGTCATTCCATGGCAGTATGTTGGCAGATGAAGCAGTGTTTACCAAAAAATAGGCCATTGTTTGATTGCTAAAAAGGGAAAGCTTTTGCTTGCTAGCATTAGCTAACTCCTAACCTAAAGCCAGTGTTGATTACATTTGTTTATAATGTCTATAATAATGAATTATTACCTAAACAAAGTAATGATATTATGAAGTAGGTGTTATTGTGCTATACTTAGCTTTGTGATTGCTAGCTTAGCCTAGCACAGTATTAATCACCATTGCAAGCTAAAAACAAAAACATAAGAAGACAAAACAGTGAAGTGCTGATTTTTGGTTACAATTCTTTACTGATGTCTGAATAAGTACCAAACAAAAAGAACTGAGCTTTTTTCTTTTTTTTTTTTTGCTAAAAGGTGCCTTTTGTGCACAAATGGTGGCTGCCCTTGGAAGTTGCAACATAAACCTACATAAAGTCCCTTTGGTGCTGTGCAGCCTGAAAATATGATTTCTGGGACAAAAATCAAAATACGTTATATTTTTGTGCTCAGAGGTAAATTCAACATTTTGTATTTAATATGCACTCTTAAAAATATGGTCCTTCAATGGTTCTTTAGAAAAGAAAATGGTTCTATATAGATTCTTTGCATAATGAAAGGGTTCTTCAGATTGAAGATGAATGTTCTGTAGATGGTTCTATATAGAAACCTTTTGAAAATGGTTCTATATAGCACCTAAAAGGGTTCCTATATGTTATTACAAGCTTGACATAGTAAATACAGTAGAACACTTTTGGGGACTATATAGAGCCATTTTAAAAAAAGGTTCTGTTTAGAACATCTACTCACCAATCTGAAGAACCTTTTCACCATGGAAATAACACTATCTGGTTCTTTGAATGTTTGTGGTTCTAAGAACCCTTGAAGAAAAATCCTAAAAGAATGTTGTGTTAAAATGTTAAATTTGGCAACTTTTACTTTAAACTTTTGACAAAGTTTATTTTACTTAAAAAAATATGACTAGAGATGCACAAACTTTTGCACAAGACTGTAAACCCACAAAAACATGCATATACAAACCCAGCTTTTATGGCATAAAGAGCTGCTTTTCACTGAGCTAGACCCCACGGTTGTCTCTCAGCACAGCCTCTAATCGAATTGAAAGTTTAATTGAAATGAAACTGCGCTGAATTATGAAAGGAATCCCAGTGAAGACAGATGCCTTTTCTCAGAGTTCATTCCTTTCCTCACCAGCCTACACATGAGAGAGTCCTCATTCTGAATGGAACAGATAAAAATATACATATTATAATACCCTCAAGCTCAGTCACATGATTACAAACCAGACAGTCTGGACATATCTGGACCTAATAATTAACTGGTATTGTTATCATTGCAAGTTTATTGCATGTGAACTTCAGGCAACACTTTCCTTATGGCTGCTATTTTGACATATTTATATTAGGACATCATCAACTTGTAATATCTCATCCTACTAGTTGCAAGTGACCTCCGCAGCCTTCCACAGCCCTGGTTTTCCTCGGTTTGTAATGTCAACAGTATAGCAAGCCAAGTAAGACTCTTGGATCACCTCTTAAACAAGCCACACTGTTTAATTTCTAGGTGCTTTTTAAGGACATCTCGTGAAGCATCCCGGTATGCTTATGGTGCTGTTTTATAAAACTCAAACAATATGACAGCACTAATGTTTATAGCAGCTGTATTTTAACAGGCTGAAACCTTCACTGCTTCTAATAGATCTATATATCCTCATATACTGTATTAAAGCAGTAGGTAAACAGCCCACCAAGAGCCAGCTTAGCATATGCTCTACCACTCAAAAGTTTGGGATCATCCATGACAACACACTTCTAATTCTAGAAGCAAGTTACTCTTCAGAGACTATGATACTGATGCTCCACTTTGCATTCAACTACATGAGATGAAAGCAGATGCATAATTAATATAATCTACCAATTAAGGTGTTAATACAGCACTGCAACATTACAAAATGAACTACGAACATATGATAAATCCATCCATTATCCATTATCAGCTTCATGGTTAGGTCCCATACCTCTTTACCAGTTGATGGGCAGGGGCATCCATCCATTGCTGGGCACGCACATGCATACACACTATCAAATCCAAGGCAATTTAGAGTACCCAATTCACCTGATCACCATGGTTTTGGACTGTGGGAGGAAACCCCTGCAGACATGAGGATAACATGGAAGCTCCACCAAATGTGGACTTGAACCCAAAACCTCAGAGTTTGAAGCATTAGCGTAAGCAATGAGACTCAATGCTATGTCATTCATTCATTCACAAATCCGACCAATCAAACCCCTCCACCTACATTCCCGCTCTGCTGCTTTCTGTTGCTGATGTCATCATGCCTCCCAACAGTGTGGGTCTAGTCATGTTGTTTGGGGGTTGGCTCCGCCCACTGCCTTCATCTACTCTAGTGTTACTGAATTTTGTTACTTGCATTGCTCATTTACAGTAGCTCAGATGTTAATTACACATGATTGGGCTCCACAGTTAATCATGTTTTTAATCATTATTATGTTCTGCAGTAAACACTTGACAATTGCAGCGATGGAAGTGGCATAACTGCGGGCGAAGTATTTTGTGGTAAAAGTGCAGTTAAGAACTTATTAGAACAGCCATAGAGAATACGCCATGCTTATACATGTATACTTAGACAGATGTCATTAAGGTGGGTTCAGGGGCAGATTTAACTAACACACAAACCACGCAACTGCGTGGAGCCCCGGAGATCAGGGAGCCCCCTGCTGGCCAAAATAGGTTGGTAAAAAAAGACAGTTTTGGTTCTCTGCTGATTTTTTCGTCCAAAAACAGTTACGCTATATTAAAAAGAGGCGGGTTGAGCACTAGGACCTAGCAAATAAACAGCCACTCAGTCGTAAGCCTGTTTCTCTTTAGACCGCTTACTAATGTGTGATTGGCCATCCCAGTGGTCAATTCGTCAGCGTCTGGACTTTCAAAATATCCATCCATCCATTATCACACCTGCTTAATCCTTATCAGGGTCACGGTTTAGATTTGGCCTGTAGTCCGTGTTCACCTGCTTCTCTCTCGCTCTCTCTCTGTGCGTGCGTGCATGTGTGCGCGCATCTACCAGTCTGTGATAAGCCATCCATTTACATGCCTCTAAGTTTAACTTTGATCAAAATAATTCAGGATAATAATAATATAATTTCTGCTTATTTTTACTAAAACATTAGGTATAATTCTGTGTAAATGAGGTCTATTGACCATACAGTCCAAACATACGTGTAACATTTGTGTTAATGAATTGAAGTTGATTATCAAGGTGTAACAGAATTGGGTGATAATTTTATATTATACAATTTTTACAGTTAATTAATATTTAATAATAAATATTGAATTAATGTATATAATGTAATGTATATAATGTAATAATAATAATAATCATAGTCATCATTTTATAGTTATTATTAGTATATTATTAATAGTAACTAGTAATTCCTAGTAACATAATAATAATGTTTAAGTAATGTTTAAAATGTATGTACAATAATTAAAATTTATTAATAATCAATAATAATAATTTAATTTATGTTTAAGCCTGTACCGCACTGTAACTATAAAAAAGAATCTGTGTGATCAGGGCTCCCAGATATGACATTGCTTGGGGTCCCAGAACTTCTAAATCCGCCCCTGGGTGGGTTCACTGGAGGCAGAAAGATGCAGTAAAGGTTCACTCCTTCTCTGGATGCAGAAGGACGTGAGGTGTATCAGGTGTTTTTTTGTTTTTTTTGCTGGTTCGCATTGCTGCATTTTTGAGTGCTACTTCAGACTCTCACAGTTGCTCAGTCAGCTGTGTTTTACTAGCCAGCTGTTTAATGTTGTTATCTGTCATTTTCTAGATGTACAGTCATACATCATAAAATTACATTATTGTGAGAAAAGTTTTCTTTTGTGTTCGTTAAAATTCAACAAAGGCGTAACTTTATGTTCCTTACACATAAAATGACATGTCAAGCTTTCTTTTTGTTTGAATAAAAAATACCAGAAAATCAGAAATACAGGACCTCAAATTATTAAAATATTTCAAAAGATCAGAAAAGTTTGAACGTGTATGTTTGTATGCTCTCAAAACTTTACTACATATTACTGCATCAGTGTGGTTTGGCATGAAGACAAACAGCTTGTGGCAGTGCTGAGATGTTATTGAAGCCCAGGTTGTGTTGATAGTAGCCTTCAGCTGGTTTGTATTGCTGGATTGGTTGCTTCTCTTCTTCCTTGTGACAAAACCTCAAAGATGTTATATGAGATTCTGGTCCAGTGCGGTGGCAGGCCAATCAGGCTCAGTAATATGATGGTCAGTAGTAGTGTTGGCGCTGTGGGCAGCTGCTGGAAAAAGAAATCAGCAGCTCCATAAAGCTTGTCAGCTGATGGAAGCATGAAACGCTTTAAAATCTCAGCTGTGATGATTTTGGACCAACACCAGCAGATGACATGGCACCTCAAACCATCACAGAAACTGCACACTGGACTTCAGACACCTTGGATACTGTGATGAGTAACAGTCCAGTTCTGAACAGGGCGCCAATCTGTCGCTAGGTGCACACACACACACACACACAATTTAGAGCAGGTGTTCTCAACTGGTCTTAGCCCGGGACCCACATTTCCTCATGGTCATTAAGCCACGACCCACTTTTTTATAGAATACAACCTAAACAAATTTATTTTTGAAAAATTGCCTTGAGATTTAAGGGGGACACGATCGGCAGTGTGGGGTGCTGGAACATAAATTAATATTAAATAAAGTTTCTCTCTGTGTTTGTCCTCAATGAACGAAAATCCACATTTCAAATGCTCTGGGTTATATTTGCGTTTTGCCATCTTGCCTCTGAACATCACAAATTTAAAGAGAAGGGTAACGGGCAAACAAATGGTGGTTACCATGGTAATGAGTATGCCGCGCGCATCTTCAAGATAAACAACGAATACATCATCAGATAAGCTTTAATTATTATTCATTTTTAATAGTTTTAAAAGTTATTTATTTTTTACGAACTGCCCGCGACCCACCCAGAACGTGTCTGCTACCCACTTTTGGGTTGTGACCAGAGATGGCCACAAGTCACAAAATTCAAGTCCAAGTCAAGTCACAAGTCTATAGGTTAGAGTCCAAGTCAAGTCAAGTCTTTATGCTAGAGTCCAAGTCAAGTCACAAGTCTTTATGCTAGAGTCCAAGTCAAGACTTAAGTCAACATAGCATACA
>BRDA01071045.1:0-25587 GCA_036984385.1 Crenuchus spilurus | reverse complement strand
ATTGAAATGATCTAAAAAAGATCTGTGTGTAATATTTTTGTTCACATTGTTTAAGTAAAATCTTACATTTATTCAAATGTGATAGTAGATGATGAGGTAAATATTAGGGGATTTATTTACACTGTCCAGTATACTGTCCTCATGAATTTTGAAAAAAACCCAAAAAACATTATGATCAATGTAAAGAGCCTGAAAGAGAAAGTAGATAAGATATTCCTTTATTAGTCCCACAGTGGGGACATTCAGAACTATAGAGAAATATTGAATACATATTTAATAGATTTAAAGTATTTAATTATATCTTATTTAGTTTAGTTTTAAAAGGCTGTAAATGAAATGTCTTTAGTCCATTAGGGGGCGCCATTGTCACAAAAAAGGATGACATATTACACACAGTAATAGTTACGTTCTCTCTCTCTCTCTCTCTCTCTCTCTCTCTCTCTCTCTCTCTCTCTCTCTCAGCGTGTATCAGATTTATGTCACATTGTGGAAACCACCACCTGTTCCTTTACTGATGTTGTGAGGACTTCATTCATTATAGAGACCATAAAGTCATAAAGTTAGGATTACGGTTACGATTAAGCTAGTAGTGTTTATGGTTAAGGTCAAGGTTAGGTTTAGGCTAGTAATAGTTATGGTGAAGTGTAGGATTCGGGTTACGATTAGGATTAGTCTCCAGAAAATTAATCAAACTTTGTGTAAAGTCTTAAGTGTAATGTGTACTGTAGTGTGTACTGTAGTGTGTACTGTAATGTGTACTGTAGTGTGTAGTGTGTACTGTAGTGTGTAGTATAGTGTGTACTGTAATGTGTACTATAGTGTGTAGTGTAATGTGTACTGTAGTGTGCAGTATAAGGTGTACTGTAATGTGTACTGTAGTGTGTATTGTAATGTGTACTGTAGTGTGTATTGTAATGTGTACTGTAGTGTGTACTGTAGTGTGTACTGTAATGTGTACTGTAATGTGTACTGTAGTGTGTAGTGCAGTGTGTACTGTAATGTGTACTGTAGTGTGTACTGTAATGTGTACTATAGTGTGTAGTGTAATGTGTACTGTAATGTGTACTATAGTGTGTACTGTAATGTGTACTATAGTGTTTAATGCAGTGTGTCCTGTAATGTGTAGTGTAATGTGTACTGCAATGTGTACTGTAGTGTGTACTGTAGTGTGTAGTGCAGTGTGTACTGTAATGTGTACTGTAATGTGTACTGTAGTGTGTACTGTAGTGTGTACTGTAATGTGTACTGTAGTGTGTAGAGTAATGTGTACTGTAATGTGTAGTGTAGTGTGTAGTGTAGTGTGTAGTGCAGTATGTAGTGCAGTGTGTACTGTAGTGTGTAGTGCAGTATGTACTGTAGTGTGTAGTACAGTGTGTACTGTAATGTGTACTGCAGTGTGTAGTGTAGTGCGTATTGTAGTGTGTAGTATAGTGTGTACTGTAATGTGTACTGTAGTGTGTAGTGAAGTGTGTACTGTGATGTGCAATATGTACTGTAATGTGTACTGTAGTGTGTAGTGCAGTGTGTACTGTAATGTTCAGTGTGTAGTGTAATGTGTACTGTAGTGTGTAATGTAGTGTGTACTGTAGTGTGTAATGTAGTGTGTAGTGCAGTGTGTACTGTAGTGTGTACTGTAGTGTGTAGTGAAGTGTGTACTGTGATGTGCAATATGTACTGTAATGTGTACTGTAGTGTGTAGTGTAATGTGTACTGTAGTGTGTAGTGTAAACTGTACTGTAATGTGTAGTGCAGTGTGTACTGTAGTGTGTAGTGTAGTGTGTAGTGCAGTGTGTACTGTAGTGTGTAGTGTGTAGTGTAATGTGTAGTACAGTGTGTACTGTAATGTGTACTGCAGTGTGTAGTGTAGTGCATACTGTAGTGTGTAGTGCAGTGTGTACTGTAGTGTGTAGTGCAGTGTGTACTGTAGTGTGTAGTGCAGTGTGTACTGTAGTGTGTACTGTAATGTGTACTGCAGTGTGTACTGTAGTGTAGTGTAATGTGTAGTGCAGTGTGTACTGTAATGTGTACTGCAGTGTGTAGTGTATTGCGTACTGTAGTGTGTAGTGTAATGTGTACTGTAGTGTGTAGTGTATTGCGTACTGTAGTGTGTAGTGTAATGTGTACTGTAATGTGTAGTGGAGTGTGTACTGTAATGTGTACTGCAGTGTGTAGTGTATTGCGTACTGTAGTGTGTAGTGTAATGTGTACTGTAGTGTGTAGTGAAGTGTGTACTGTGATGTGCAATATGTACTGTAATGTGTACTGTAGTGTGCAGTGCGTACTGTAATGTTCAGTGTGTAGTGTAATGTGTACTGTAGTGTGTACTGTAATGTGTACTGTAGTGTGTAGTATAGTGTCTACTGTAATGTGTACTGTAGTGTGTAGTGTAGTGTGTAGGGTGGTGTGTACTGTAATGTGTAGTGCAGTGTGTACTGTAATGTGTACTGTAGTGTGTACTGTAGTGTGTAGTGTAGTGTGTACTGTAATGTGTAGTGTGTAGTGCAGTGTGTACTGTAGTGTGTAGTGTAATGTGTACTGTAGTGTGTACTGTACTGTGTACTGTAGTGTGTAGTGTAATGTGTAGTACAGTGTGTACTGTAATGTGTACTGCAGTGTGTAGTGTAGTGCATACTGTAGTGTGTAGTGTAGTGTGTACTGTAGTGTGTACTGTAGTGTGTAGTGCAGTGTGTAGTGCAGTGTGTACTGTAGTGTGTACTGTAATGTGTACTGCAGTGTGTACTGTAGTGTATTGTAATGTGTAGTGCAGTGTGTACTGTAATGTGTACTGCAGTGTGTAGTGTATTGCGTACTGTAGTGTGTAGTGTATTGCGTACTGTAGTGTGTAGTGTAATGTGTACTGTAATGTGTAGTGCAGTGTGTACTGTAATGTGTACTGCAGTGTGTAGTGTATTGCGTACTGTAGTGTGTAGTGTAATGTGTACTGTAGTGTGTAGTGAAGTGTGTACTGTGATGTGCAATATGTACTGTAATGTGTACTGTAGTGTGCAGTGCGTACTGTAATGTTCCGTGTGTAGTGTAATGTGTACTGTAGTGTGTACTGTAATGTGTACTGTAGTGTGTAGTATAGTGTCTACTGTAATCTGTACTGTAGTGTGTAGTGTAGTGTGTACTGTAATGTGTAGTGCAGTGTGTACTGTACTGTGTACTGTAGTGTGTACTGTAGTGTGTACTGTAGTGTGTAGTGCAGTGTGTACTGTAGTGTGTAGTGTAATGTGTACTGTAGTGTGTACTGTAGTGTGTAGTGCAGTGTGTACTGTAGTGTGTAGTGTAATGTGTACTGTAGTGTGTACTGTACTGTGCACTGCAGTGGTCTGTAGTTTATGGAGAGTGTATAATGTTCTGAGGTTTGTATTTTGTCAGTATGTATAACAACTTAAAGTGACACTTCATCAGTTTTCACAGCTGAACTCTTCACTCGAGAGAGTTCAGTGTGCACTTGAATTTCTCAATTTCTTCTCTCTTCCCACACTCTTTATCACACACACACACACACACACACACACACACACACACACACACACAGAGAGAGAGAGAGAGAGAGAGAGAGAGTTGAACAAACAGGATGTGAATGTGTTGAAGAAATCCACCAGTGAAATCTGAAGTGTCACGAGAACAGATTCACACCTGATTTCCCCACCTCTTTTTTCTTTTTTGCATTCTTGTTTCTCTCTCTTTCTCTCTTTCTCTGTCAATCTGTTATGTTCTTTTTATCTTGATTTTGCTCTTTTATTTCTCCTTTTTATTTCTTTTTCTTTCATTTGTCTATCTCTTGAAGAGTGTAGAGAGAGTGAATGACCAGGATTAAGGAGGTGAAGATTTATAACACCATGAGGGGTGATGAAGATGAAGGAGAATGAAGAAGTGATTAGGCAGAGGAGTGGGATGGATTGGGATGGACGTCTTCTTTTTTCACTGACAGACTCTTGATTTATTTTGTTTATTTGTATCTGCTGCTGTATGTGTTTCACTAATGACTGCAGTAATGCATCATTAATGCATGATACATACGTTTACCGCCATAGTTGCTACAAGTAATAAGCCAATTATCATCATGCGTCATGCATATGTCTCAAACTTGCATTGTTTTTGTGAGACTCCCAAAAACTTGTCCATGTGGTTACACTCCACGACATGCTATTGTACAAGTAGTGTACAATGTGAATCTGGTGGTTATACACTTCCATTACTTATTAGCCCCAAAACAAAACTAAAGAAGTAAACATTAGACTTGTCTGATAGACTACATTAGTGTGAATCTGTGCCTTTGAACTTGGTGAAGTCCACTGAGATTGTATTAAATGGAAAAGCAAACTGACAAATTGACTCCTGAAAAAAATCAGATCTCATTCAAAGCCCAAATAATCAAACAGAAGTTATTTTGGACAGAGTATGAGAAGAACAGACAGTTATGATTGGAACAGTTGAATGTATAAGAGCAAGAGGACAACCAGCAGCACGACGGATGGATTCAATCAGAGGAATCATGAACAAACCATTAATAAAGTCGCAAAAAGAGAAACACAAGTTAGCAAGTGTACTTGCACTTAATATTAATTATAACATATTTTAACATCTCATATCTCCTGTGGGGTGTAGTGGGGCTTGTGCCCCAGTAAAATGATGATGTGCTGCTTTAATATCACAGCGAAGAAAAGTTAATAAAAAGCCAAAGTTTTTATTGCTGAAGAGAATTACAGATTACATTCACTACAGCACTACATTTCCCATAATGCCTGGCCAGTTCCTTTTCTTTGTGTGTGGAGTAGTATATGTAGATGTAAAAAAAAAAAAATTCACACACTAGACAAAGTAATTATAGCTCATAGCTATATGATTTGGCCATTTATAAGCATCCATCCATCCTCTTAACCACTTAGTCCCAGTCAGGGTCACGGTGAGTCCTTCTACACCTTCACTGGGTGCTGGGCAGGGCAGGTGTCTAGCCAGGACAGGACACCAGTGCGTCACTGGGCTCACACCAGGACAATTTAGAGTACCCAGTTCACCTGACCGCCATGTTTTTGGACTGTTGGAGGAGACCCATGTAGACAAGGGGAGAACATGATCACTCCACCCAGATGGGGACATGAACCCAAGACTAGGGTGACCAGATCTGAGGTGATGAAAAAGAGGACACCTTAGTCTTTTTTTTTTTTTTTTTTAGCTGCTTGAACACAAATGTTATTATTATTAATTATTAATAAATATTGACAAATTATGATTTATACTTTATTAATAATTACTAGTTACTATTAATAATAGACTAATAATAAATATTAAATGTAATTATGAATAATAAAATAATAAAAATTTATATTAATCATAAATAAAATATTAATACATTATTACATATTATTTATAAATAATAAACTGTTAAAAGCATGTAGCATAAAATTATCACCCAATCATTTTCAGTCAACTTCACTTCAACTCATTATCACCAATGTTACACTTATGTTTGGACTGTATGGTCAATAGATCTTATTTACACAGAATTATACCTAATTTTTTTGTAAAAATAAGCAGAAATTTTGAATTATTTTGATAATAGTTACACTTAGAGGCATGTAAATAGATGTCTTATCACAGACTGGTAGACACGCACACACACACACACACACACACACACACACACACACACACACACACACAGACACACACACTCAAATGTAAATATTAAGGGATTTTAATATGAAACCGCTGATATTAAAATTCGTCTAGCTGATGTGACACAGGCAGAACAAATGCTCAACACATTACTGCCGGCCAAATTCCAGTCCAATCTCCATTTGAGGGAGTGACAGTGGCAACGGCCAATCACACGTTAGCAAGAAACGGCAAAGGCAATTATGAGCTTGTGGCAGCCTAAAGGGAAACCGGCTTGGATTTCAGCTGGGTCTCCATTTAATATAGCGTAACATCTCACTCATGCGAACCAAATGAAATAGGGGGAGGACAAGACTAGTTTGTGAACGAAACGCTTCTCAAGTACAACAAATTGCTGGACGTTTGTGAAACTCCATCCTGACGTTCTTTTTGTCTCAAAAAGAACATGTCCGGGTAAAAGAGGAGGTCTGGTCACCCTAAGACCAGTGCTTGTAGACAGGCATGCTAACCCCCAAGCCACTGTGCTAGTATTTATAACCATACAAAGTACCAAAAATATTAATTGTACCACTAAAGCAAAGGTATTCATTAAATTGACAAAGTTGTTTAGTATGTTAGCAACAGCCAGTATAATGTGCGCAACTTTACTGTTCTGTTTGCATTAGCTAGCTAGCATAAACTCACAATGAAAAGACAATAAACTGTAGTTTTATGCCACAAAGGAATTATTTCACATGCATTTTTGTGTCATTATTATTATTATTATTACTACTACTACAATGGACATAAAACGGATAGTTCCAGTCTGAAAATATGATTGCCTGAGCTGTGTTCTAAGCCATTATAAAATACATGATATACACACATCTACAACCTACTCACAACATGTGAATTCCATATTCAAGTGAATTTCATATGTACCATATGAATTCGGTCGGTTGTGACCTTTATTTAGCCCAAAAATTGACATTGAAAATTGGGCTGTTTTCAGTCCGTCAGATTTGGACCAAATTTAGCCCAAAAATAGACATTTAAGATTTTGCTATTTTCAGTCAGTCTGATTTGGACGAAATTTAGCCTGAAAATAAACATTTAAGATTTTTCTGTTTTCAGTGGTTGGATTTGGATGAAATTTAGCCCAAAAATACACGTTGAAAATTGGGCTATTTTCAGTCAGTCGGATTTGGTCCAAATTTAGCCCAACACAGTATTTTTCTGATCACATTTAGCCCAAATACAGACATGAAAATAATATGATTGATGCAATAAGATTAATGCAAAAGTTGTGGACAGTCACTTTCAACCTAAACTGGACATCACATAAACGTCTTTTCAACCACTAGAAAAAGACACAGTGATGTAGATTGCTTGGTTAAGCTAATGCTAGCTAACTGACCAAACTAGCTAAAGGCTAAAACAGCCCTTGGGCTAACCCTATACTTCCTGCAACTTTTTCAGATTAAGAATACCTTAAAAAAACCTTTAATAGAGATGAACAAATTTAGTTTGAAGAAGTGGCTACAAAACATGCTCACAAGCTATCAACTATGCTAGCATTAACAGTTATCAACAATGCTAGCATTAACAGGCTACACGGTGTGGTGGGAGAATACTGAGAATATTTTTTAATTTGCACATTTATGAATTGAACATTGGTGTATTTTATCATATTTTATGTTGCCTGCTGTTTTATAAAAGCAACAAGCTACTTGTGGCTGTGTTAATGTGATATCATGAGGAAACAGCTTTCCCTGTAATAAAAACAGTGTAGGCCTAATGCACAGCCTTTCGTGACTTGTTGCCTTTGTAAACAATTAGACAATCAATGAACCTTTTCTCATGATGTGAGAGAGAGAGCGGTCAACACCTGCAGTTAATAAAAACTTTAGTGATAATTTCTCATTAATGGCAGAGTAATGCCCACTTTAGTGCTAAATCACTATTTAATGATTAACCAGCTTTTAATCTTTGTGCCTTTGACAAGCGGAGGGGTACAGTCTAGAAATACCCTACCTCAGATTATAATTTTCCTTACACATATGCCTACAGAGTGATAGAGAGCTAATAGTTTTGGATTATGTGTAGATCAAGATCTCAACAGCTCCTTCTTTTCTTCTTTTCTGTTCTGTTTCTCTTCGTTTTCTCAGTTCTTACTGCAGGAATTGCTTCCAGATGCTGTCGAAATCAAGCCCACAAGTGTGCCGCAGTGGTTTTGTCATTTCACACAGCCTGACTGACCCCCAATCTTTTTCTCTCCCTCTGTTTACCCTGTTTGCTTCCTCCTTCCCTCCACCTTGTTCTTTTCCATGCCATATCTAGACACTGGTCACTCTAGAATAGCCCCCCGTCTGTCCACTGATGCCACTCATTGATTTAAAAAGCACCAGGCGACCCAATCAATATGGAAATGTGCCATTAACTGGAGCATTTATTGCGTAAGTGTCCCTACATCAGCAGAGCTAAAAACAGCAGGCTAATGGAAGACATGCTCAGTCGACTCCATTTATCTGTGCTTTACAGATTTGATTAGAATACTCACTTACACTAAATACATATAAGGGATAACTAAGTCTTCCAGTTCTTCTACTGTGACTTCATATAGTGAAACCAGAGGCAGTCACAACACTACACTATTCACTTCTTGCTTTCTTTCAAGAACACATCTCTTTTAAAGAGACCATGTTTTACCTTTTTTATATTTTATTTTTTATGCCATTTCTAAAGTGAGGCACCCTTGCATTGTTTCTGTTTGTGACTGTGACTTTAAGAACCATATACGAAAATGATGCCTTTCACTGATGCCAAAATTGAACTCATGCAGTGTTTTCCCCTCTTGATTGAGCTGTACTTTTATAAAGCATGATGCTACATTGTAGTCATTTATTTCTCAAATTTTTGGTGTGTGTGTTTGTCCTTGTATTTCTTCCTGGCGGGGACTGAAAGTCCTCATAATGATAGGAATGCATGTCAGATCTGTAAAAGTGGGGACATTTTGCTGGTCCCCACAAGAAATGTGCCGTTTTCTTTACAAAATTTTATCAAATTAAAAAAAACAGAAACATTGGACTTTGGTTGCTAAGGCTAAGTTTAGGTTTAGGTTTATTTTTACTCAGTATGGTTTATTTTTATGCCATGTTTGTGTGGACCTTTCTTCCATAAAGGGATTACAAAGCTGGCCCCTGCAATGTAAATCATGAAATTTGAAGGTGAAGACATGTTTTGACATTAATATTAGTATTTTAATGTTTGAGTAAGACTGTGTAATGTACCGACAATTCACAGAAAACTATGTAATTAGTTTTATTCAGCAAAGTTTTATGTAACAATTGCCATTAAACAGAACACTTTTCTTGTCTTTTTGCAAATCTTTGCAAAACATTTTCTTCATAGTATAATGACTTTGCTCTTTTCATAGCTAAAGAACGATGGCAGAGGCCTCTGATTAGCTCTGTGCTCTTGCTAGCTTCAGTTTTAGCCTCTTTTTGCTAAGAGTGATGATGGTGTGTTAAGTGTCTTATTAAATTTGACATTCCAGATGTTTTCAGAGTTCTTCCTTCACTGCTTTGTCGATATTGTAAAATTGTGAACTTACTGCCATCTTCTCTTACTGTGAAGAACCTCTAAGCTGAGGACTTTTTGTGTGTGACTGTGTTTTTGTGCCACTGTCAACATGAAACTGACCAAACTGAAAGCCAGACAAATCTGGTCACCACTGTAATGACTGGCTGCACATATTGCATCTCATTCAAAACTGAGCCCAGGCAGAGGGTTAGTCACTGTAAGTTCATTTATGACTGCAGTGCAACAAAAAATATCTGCCCCACTTATGATTTGCACTAAAGAAGAGGAGCGTGCAGTGATTTGCTGCAGATATGTTTGGATATGTGCCAAAAACAATTGGAGCCATACCATAAGGAAGGTGAAAGTTTATTAAAAAGAATAATTACTGGTGGTGAGACATGGATTCATCACTACAAGTTTGAGAGTAAACAGCAGAGAATACAAGCATCCTCAATTGAAAGACAAGAAAAAGCTCAGAAATCAACCATCAGCTTGAAAATTGATGCTGACAGTTTTCTGGGTCTGAAAGAAGCAATAAGAGGATGGTGATTCACATCTGATGTAGAGGTGCAGTCAGAGGTGCATTTGTGACTCACAGCTCAGCCAAAAACTTGTTTTAATGAGGGAATATGAAAGTTTGTAGCTAGATGGCCAAAGTGTAAAAATAAATTCTACGGTCACCCTCATAATTTAATGTGAAAGTAACTGCTGAACCATTGAAGGTGGATCAGGAAATTCAAATAAGAGGCTTTTAAGCTGCGGCTGCTTTTGCCTGTTTCTACAGGCCAGTTTCTGGATGTTCACTTAGTCTTTAGCTGTTTATTATAATGAAACAAATCTGACTGAGTTTTGTTCAAAGCGGAGGATCCATGTCTTTTAAATGATGAGCACTGTGATTGAGTTCTTTACACTGTGGTCTAGATTACTTTGGGTTTTACAGAGTAACAGATCCAGGAGGCTTTCACACCTACATTGTTTGACTTTTGGACTTTTAAATTTGGTCCGAACCAAAATAACAAGTGTGAAAGGGGCCGCAAACCATGGTCTGGACCAAAGGAGCAAAATTTGGTCTGACCAAAAGAGGTGGTCTCAGTCTGGATCTACTGAACCATAGTCTGGTTCGTGTGCAGTGTGAAAACACTTTTCTAGAAAGTTCGGACTTTCGGACCAAATACAGGAAGTTGGCGCAGACGTTAACAACATTCAACAACAATAACAGAAGTAAAATAACCAGAACAGCAGCAGAAATGAGCCGTGGTAGCACATGGAGCGATGAGGAGGCGACATGTTTAATATAATTTTGGTCAGATGAACATGTGAAAAGTCAGCTTAAAAACGCACAAAAATGCTGAAACATGCAGCTTATTTTCTGAGAGGATGAGAGAGAAAGGAGACGACTGGATGACAGAGCAACATAAACTAAAGGAACTGCAGCAGCAGAATAAAAAAGTATATAAAATAATAGAAAAGCAGACACTCGTCCTTCTACAAACCAATCAGTGTTGAGTGGAGGAAGACGCACTCCACGTAAGCGATGATGATAGGACGTAGGCATATCATACTAAAAGTCTTTGGTGCGCTCGCAAAAATGCAGTGTGTAAACAAACCTAACCAGACCAAATATATACAAACTAACAAACACACGAACCTGTGAAAGCACCGTATGTGAAAACAAATCTAACTAGACCAAATATATACACTATACATTCAGGTGTGAAAGCATCCTCAGACGTAATAAGTAATGATCTTTTTGCATGAAATAATAAGTAAAGTAATCCAAATAATGTTAATATGTAATCAAAAATGTAGTCATTTGTAATGGATTACTACAAGCTAACACTACACTTGGCATTACCTTAACTTCATGAGCTCCAGCTGTTCCAATAGGATAACTTGGTGGTGGTGGTTGGGGAGTGTCATTGTTATTTAAACTTGTTTTAAAAAAATCAGTGTACAAGAAGGTCAGGATCTCCATGTCTCTCCTTATGGCCACTCTGCAGAACTTATTAGTCTTCAGCTCATTGTCGTCATGAATTTTAAAGACTGACTCAGTAATACTGATCTGGTTCACTTGGATGTTGTATACAGAATTAGCTTACAAGACAAAAACTGTAGATTTCCCACAGTGGAGTCTGGATTTTGTCCATTAGTGCTCAGAAACATGCGCTGATCCAAAACGAGTGTTACTATTACTTCATGTTACACAATGACCTCCTTCTTTCGCTCACTCTCATTATAATTGTACAATCAGTGAGTACAGGATTAGTCTAATTAGCATTGCTGATTGGATGTGACGGCTAATTCAGGTCAATTATGGATTATTTGGAGCCCAACAGTGTCACCTGTCTGTTTACATTCATTCATCCTGTCTACCAGTGAGACATCATAGTGAGAGTGTCTGTAAATGAGCCAAAACATTAAGACCACCCTTACACATGTAGTAAAATAATATTGAATATCTGGTAACAATGGCACATGTCATAAGAACCTACTGAGATTGGTCTCTAAATTTCTCCGATTTGAGTCTGTGGGATGTGCCGAAAGTCAGATCTGCTGTAACTTACAGACAACTTACAGGATATACTGCTAACATCTTTGTGTCACATGCCACATGTAGCGTCCATGCCTTGGCAGGTCAAAGCCATCACATTATTAGTGTTTTGGTGTACATACAGTAGAGTGCATCAAATAACATTATTTTAAGCCAATTTATCTATAAACAAGTGTAAAATCACAATATATCATGTCATGTTGTCATGCTTTTGCTTCATGCGTTTTTGTTGCAGTCAGTAAGGTATTCCCTGTTTTACATTTTGTTTAATAAACCGCCTGTGTCCGTCATCACCTCACCATGATAATAACATAAACTCAATAAACACTATTAATCACTAGAATAGGAGATATTAGTCCATAAACAACCTCAATAAACACTATTAATCACTAGAATAGGAGATATTAGTCTATAAACAACCTCAATAAACATTATTAATCACTAGAATAGGAGATCCATTCATCCATCCATCATCTACCGCTTTATCCGGGGCCAGGTTGCGGAGGTGGCAGTCTGAGCAGGGAAACCCAACCTCCCTCTCCCCAGACACCTCAGCCAGCTACTCGTGTGGAACACCGAGACGTTCCCAGGCCAGTCGAGAGACATAGTCTCTCCAACGTGCGGAGGCTGCACCAATCCGTCTGTCAATCTCACGCTCCATTCTTCCCTCACTCGTGAACAAGATCCCGAGATACTTGAACTCCTCCACTTGAGGCAAGACTTCTCCACCCAGCTGGAGAGGACAAGCTACCCTTTTCCGGTCGAGAACCATGGCCTCGGATTTAGAGCTGCTGATTCTCATCCCAGCTGCTTCACACTTGGCTGCAAACCGCCCCATTGCATGCTGAAGGTCCTGGTTTGAAGATGCCAAAAGGACAACATCATCTGCAAATAGGAGAGATGAAATCCTATGGTCTCCAAACAGGACTCCCTCCAGCCCTTGGCTGTGCCTTGAGATCCTGTCCATAAAGATTATGAACAGGACCGGTGACAAGGGGCAGCCCTGTCAGAGTCCAACATGCACCGGAAACAGGTCTGACTTACTATTGGCAATGCGGACCAAACTCCTGCTCCGATCATACAGGAACCGGACAGCCCTTAACAAAGGGCCCTGGATTCCATACTCCCGAAGCACCCCCACTGGAATACCATGATCGAATGCCTTCTCCAGATACACAAAACACATGTGGACTGGTTGGGCATACTCCCATGAACCCTCGAGCACTCTATGAAGGGTATAAAGGTGGTCCAGTGTTCCTCGGCCAGGACGAAAACCATATTGTTCCTCTTGGATCCGAGGTTCAACTATTGGCCGAATTCTCCTTTCCAGTACCCTAGAGTAGACCTTACCAGGAAGGCTGAGATGTGTGATTCCCCTGTAATTGGGGCACACTCTCCGATCCCCTTTTTTGAAAAGTGGGACCACCACCCCAGTCTGCCACTCCAGAGGCACTGTCCCAGACTGTCATGCAATGTTGCAGAGGCATGTCAACCAAGACAGCCCCACAACATCCAGAGACTTAAGATACTCAGGACGAATCTCATCCACTCCCGCTGCCTTGCCACTCAGGAGTTTGCGAACCACCTCAGTGACTTCGGCTTGGGTAATGGGCGAGTCCACCCCTGAGTCATCAGCCTCTGCTTCCTCAGTGGAAGACATGACAGAGGGATTTAGGAGATCCTCAAAGTATTCTTTCCACCGTGCGACAATATCCTCAGTCGAGGTCAACAGCTCCCCACCGGCACTATAAACAATGTTGGTAGAGTACTGCTTTTCCCTCCTGAGGTGCCGGACAGTTTGCCAGAATTTCTTTTAGGCCAACTGATAGTCCTCCTCCATGGCCTCACCAAACTCCTCCCAGCTCCATTTTTTTTGCTTCTGCTACTGCTTGAGCTGCGGCATGCCTGGCCTGTCGATACCTATCGGCTGCCTCAGGAGTCCCAGAGGCCAACATGGCCCAATAGGACTCCTTCTTCAGCTTGACGGCATCCCTTACCTCCGGTGTCCACCACCGGGTTCGGGGGTTGCCGCCACGACAGGCACCAGTGACCTTGCGGCCACAACTCCATATAGCAGCATCAACGATGCAGATGGAGAACATGGTTCACTCAGACTCAATGTCCCCCACCTCCCTCAGTAGTTGGTAGAAGCTCTCCCGGAGGTGGTAGTTGTAAACCTCCCTGACAGAGTGCTTGGCAAGATGTTCCCAGCAGACCCTTACTGTACGTTTGGGCCTTCCTGGTCTGTCCAGCATCCTCCACTGCCAGCGGATCCAACTTACCACGAGGTAGTGATCAGTTGACAGCTCAGCCCCTCTCTTTACCCAATTGTCCAAGACATAGGGCCGGAGATCAGATGAAACAACAACAAAGTCAATCATCGACCTCCGACCTAAGGTGTCCTGGTGCCATGTGCACTTGTGGACACCCCTATGCTCAAACATGGTGTTCGTTATGAACAAACCATGACTAGCACAGAAGTCCAATAACAAAACACCACTCTGGTTCAGATCATGGAGGCTGTTCCTCCCAATCATGCCCCTCCAGGTGTCACTGTCATTGCCCACGTGGGCGTTGAAATCCCCCAGTAGAACAATGGAGTCCCCTGTTGGAGCACTTCTCAGTACCCCTCCCAGGGACTCCAAGAAGGCTGGATACTCTGTGCTACCGTTTGGCCCATAGGCACAAACAACAACCAGAGCCCTGTCCCCAACCCGAAGGCGAAGACAGGCAACCCTCTTGTTCACCGTGGTAAACTCCAACACATAGCGGCTAAGCTGGGGAGCTATAAGCACACCCACACCAGCCCGCCGCCGTTCACCATGAGCAACTCCAGAGAAATGAAGAGTTCAACCCCTCTCAAGGAGCTGGGTTTCGGAGCCCCTGCTGCGCATGGAGGTGAGCCCAACTATATCTAGCTGGTACCTCTCAGCCTCCCGCACAAGCTCAGGCTCTTTTCCCCCTAGCGTGGTGACATTCCATGTCCCAACATCTAGCTGCTCTGTCCAAGGATCAGGCCACCGCCTTCGGGTGCCACCTAATCCACACTGCACCGGCCCCTTATGTTTGCCTCTGTGGGAGGTGAACCCACAAGAGGTCGCGCCCACGTCGCCAGCTGGGGCTGGGCCCGGCCCCATGGGCAAAGGCCCGGCCACCAGGCGCTCGCATACAAGCCCCAACCCCGGGCCTGGCTCCAGGGTGGGGCCCCGGCTGCGACGTATGGACTGATTTTTTAGTTCTTACTTCCATAAGGGTTTTGTGAACTGCTCTTTGTTTGGCCTGTCACCTAGGACCTATTTGCCATGGGAGACCCTATCAGGGGCATAATGCCCCAGACAACATAGCCCCTAGGATCATTCAAGTACGCAAACCCCTCCACCGCTATAAGGTGGCAGTTCAAGGAGAATAGGAGATATTAGTCCATAAACAAGCTCAATAAACACTAATAATCACTAGAATAGGAGATATTAGTCCATAACATCCTCAATAAACACTAGAATAAGAAATATGCAAGCATTTCCCATCCAGAGTATGCCTTTGGAAATAAAATGTTTATTTTGTTCAACATTAGAGAAAAAAGTGCATATTCACAATATTCCTAAATCCCATGATGCCTTTTACAAAATATGTTCTATACATCCAGTGCAGAGTAAACCGTTGTACTGAAGACTATGAGCTTGTAGTCAACAACTTGAAGAAGATTGAATAACAGCAGCATTTTGGGATTTTTTCACATCCTCAAAACAAAGCAAATGCAAACTGAACCCAAACTTTTGAATTCCAAAAAAATAGAATATCAGGGAAAAGTTGATTAATTACCACAATTCCATTCAAAAGGTTAACCTTTCATAGATTATAGATTAAGGGCTCACAATTTAAACAATTTCAAGCATTTATTTGTTTATGTTTACATTATTTGGGCTTCCAGCTCATAAAAACCACTAAAACAGGATTTAAAAAAATTAGAATACAAAAGAAATTAGAATATAGGAAATTAATCAACTTTTCCATGATATTCTAATTTTTGGAATGGGTCTGTATATATATTAAAAAAATAGATAAAAATGTTTGTGTATGAGAGAGAGAGAGGGGGAGGGAGGGAGAGAGAGAGGGAGGGAGAGAGAGAGAAACAGAGAGAGAGAGAGAGAGAGAGAGAGAGAGAAACAGAGAGAGAGAGAGATAAAGAGGTGGAACATTAAACTCTCCTCAGAAAGAAAATGTGTCATTAGAGCTCTCTTCTGTTCAGATTATGTCTTTCATCCCTCGCTCCTGACAGCAGAGGGAGGAGAGCTGGTGGCTCTTTCATCTGCTGTTTTGTTCTTCTATTGTCATCCCTTCTTCAAAAGAGGAGAGCAGGAGACAGACTCTGCCTCTTAAATGCTGTCAAATTGAATGACCTTTTACATCAGTTAAAAGCTTATTAATTATTTACGTCATATTAATCTTTAAAGCACGACAATAAGTTTATTGTACCGGCCGACTTAATGAGCCAAATGTTCTATTAAGTGAGACAAGACAGTTGCTCATAAATGTACTGTAATCTCCCACATTTCAACATCAGGCACGTCTTTCACTTTCAAATAACTACAGAATCTCTCTCTCTCTCTCTCTCTCTTTCTCTTTCTCTCTCTCTCTCATAAAAAAGGTGAACTTGGAGAGAGGGAGGTGTTTTCCTTCATAACCCTTGATAAGCACAGATGTTCTGACCCAAACAGGAAGTAGTTCTGACCTTTAGAAACAGGGATTAGACATCAGCTATACTCGACTGAAAATGGCGACAATTAGATTAGTGTTTTCAACTGTGTGTGTGTGTGTGTGTGTGTGTGTGTGTGTGTGTGTGAACGGATTACACACACTGCTGTGCCCCCTATAGTGAGCTCTCACACACTTATTCATAAACAGCCTTGCAGTTAATTACCCATAAGAACAAATAGCACAAAGAATGACTGCAATAATGCACAGTCAAGTGAAAGTGAAATTTAAAGAAATGCTTACACACTGGAGGAATTTGACCTCCGCATTTAACCCATACATGAAGTGAAACACATATACACACACACCAGACGGCAGTGGGCACACTTGCTTGGAGTGGTGGGCAGCCCCTGTTATACAGTTCTTAAATTCAAACTCAGTATAACTTGATTCACTATTGGCATCATATTAAGTTAGTGTTTATAATACATCACTGGTATAACTGGCACACACACTGCTGCTGGCCAAAATAAAACTATCCAATGGTAGTTTTACAGTAAACAAAACATTATAATAAACCAGTGGTCAGATCAATATGAAATAGTCACGCAATGAAAATTGTATATCGGGGGCTTTCCTGGCCTAGTGGTTAAGGATCTGGTCTTGCGACAGGAAGGTTGACAGTTCGATCCACAGACAGGACATGACTGAAGTGCTCTTGAGCAAGACACCTAACCCCCTAACTGCTCCCTCTAAAAAGAATCTCTAATCAAGAAGTCATTATTCTTACCAAAACCACATGTACCACAATTATTGGCACCCCTGTGTTTTATGTTTGGTGTAACCTCCCTTTTCCCATAAAACAGCACTTTGTCGTCTCCTAAAACATCTTATAAGCTTATAAGAGAAGACAGAGCAGAGATTCTGAGACCACTCCTCTTTACAGAATCTCTCCACCTCTACGTCACTCTCCTCTTTAACTCACCCGACAGATTTTCTTTGGGGTTAGATAAGGGGACTGAGATGGTAAAAATGTGATGTTTAGATTCTTGGCATAGACACACAGATAAAATGCCACTTTACATATATATGAACATTCTTCTAATGAAAATCAATAAACCAGTGCAGTCATTTCTTCCAAATGTGACATCCTCTGGGGGGCTCTGGTGGGCTTCTGACTGAGTGATGCTTTCGGAAATATGTGTGTGTGTGTGTGTGTGTGTGTGTGTGTCCCACTGGAATGGCCAGTTTCACAGACACACTCTGTCTAATGTAAGTACAGTGTCTGTTTTTGACAGTGTATGTTTCAGGTTGTTACTGTGATGTGTGTGTGTGTGTGTGTGTGTGTGTGTGTGTGTATGTGTGTGTGTATGTGCATGCACATGTTTTGTGGGGAGACTGCGAGACGACTAATGGAATTCATAATTAAAAAAGCTTTTAGTGCTTGGAGTGGCACTAGGGGTGAGTGGTGAGGGCAAGGCCATTACACACACACACACACACACACACACACACACACACACACACACACACACACACACACACACACACTTACACATTATCAGGAAGACTGTGGACAGGATGAAAAAAATGATGAACAGACATCCATCCTTTAGTCACATCCCTGCTCATGTTTAGCATCAGTAAGCTAGAAAAAGACCCCCATGATAAAGCATGTGAGAATCAATCCCACAATCCCTCACCTTGTGTTTACACATCTCTGTGATATTTAGCATGCTGACCAATCAGAGCCAGCCAAGAGTAGCAGACACAACCACATCCTGCCTGCACATTACAGATCTACCAAATCTACACCAACTACACTGCAGATAGAGTCATAGAACCACACTGAGGTTCCCTTCACTGATGCTCTTGAGAAAGATCGTTTTCATGGATTTGTGAATGACTTTTGTATGATGAAAGCTTCAGATTGATAAAGGATGTGTTGTAAATGGTTGTATATGGCACTGAAAAATCCACCTTGTGAAAATAATACTTTAATGGTCATTCAGGTCTAACATAAAGAACATTTTAGCATTAGTTGTGTGTTGCTTTGACATTGCTTTGTTATTAGAATGTAAAATTTGTTATTTTAAGAACATATAAAACTTTTACAGTAACACATGTCCCAGAGCAAGGCCGGTGCTCTGCATACATAGACCACACACTGTGTGTGGGGCCTCATTTGTGGATGGGGGCACCACCTATAACTTTGTAAACACAAATAAAATTTGAGCTTAAACAGTTGAAAATGTGCACAAATTTTTGAAAAAGTCCCCACAAAAAGAATATTTTTTTAGTTTTGCTTGACATAAAACAACATTTCCTAAATGTTTGGATGGAAACTTGCCCGTGTGTGTTGTTCTCTGGTCTTTGTCCAACTGTGCATTGATAGTATCACCCTGTGGAAACACTGGCTCTAACCACGTTCATCTGGACTTTACAACACCAAGTTGAGAACATGAAGAGCAGCAGGGAGGCGTGGCCTGAATATAAAGCATTTGTTTTGGTCTGAGGTGCTGGTACTGGAGCAGGACATTTAGGAGATGAAAAAATTATATACAGAGCCTTTAAAGGAGCAGTACATTATTACTTTTTATATGTTATCCTTTATACTGACACCTAGTGGCCTGTTTGTATCACAGATTTTGTAACAAACCTATTTTAAACATGGCCCCCATGTGGGCAATCTGTAGCTTAAACTAGTTCATTTAAGGACTGCAAAGCAGTTTGATTATTCATCAAAAAATATGAGTTGTAAAAATACAAATAACATAATATATTTTATTCATATACAGTATTTATGCTCCTTCATGTCTCAGATATTACCTTCTGAGGAAACTACCTCAGTAATTTCAAATAGGTCCCTTTTGAGTTTTAGTAGAGATCTCAATACAATTTTAGATTTTTTAGATCAGATAATACGAGTAATGTTTACTAAAGGCCAGTTTTAATTTTGACAAGTGATTTTGATTTAGTTTTAGTCTTAGTCTTCTGACTAAAATGTATATTAGTTTTAGTCAAATTTTTGTTATTTAGTTATTGTTAGTTATACTATTTTAAATTAGAGCTATTTTAGACTGCTTACTGTTATTTTAATAAAACAATAGTCTTTAATTTTTGTTACATTTAATAACACAATGACATCAGATATTGTGGAAGAAAGTTGGCCCATTTTTCTTTTTCTAAAACACTTTGCGTTTATTTAACTTTTACATGACAAAATGTAGTATGTGAATACAATTTGGTATCAATGTGACTAAACACACACATTAACAGCAATCCCTTCACAGCCTCTTAAAAACCAGAAATTATTTATATCTGCGTAAATATCCAGTATAACAAACAGACACATGAGAGAAGTCTGCCCTCTGAGCTTTCTGTCACAAACGATAAAGGATAGATTAAGAGGGAAAGAGTTGGGTTTCTCCAGTGTGCTGGCCGTTCCTCATTTCTTTTACTCGTTCCTGTTGACTAACATTAACTTACACTTAATGTGGACTACCACGGCTTACGTGCCTTTCCTCTTTGTTTCGTTATATGACTGTATTTAAAATGAAACGGAAGCTGTATGTGTGTCTTATGGCTCCATTTAGACGTGTTTGTGATCTATTTAACCTAAACACCTAAAATAATGATAACAGATTACACATTTCCCCTTTATACACTGAAAAATTCAAAAATGAAACATATCAGAAATACATAATCATCACCGTTAGCGAACTAGTTAACATCTAGCTAGCTAGCTACATTAGCTACGTTAGCTTACCTTTTTGTAAAGCTCGTGGTGGTGAGAACTGAGGACCTCTTGAGGTTCGTCGTGTTTTCCCCAGTTATTTTAAATCCACAAACTTTGCTCTGTTTTGTTTTGTAAGCAGCGAAAGTGAAATTACTCCATAAATCACTTCTTCTTTTCCATCCAAGCTGCGGCAGTGACGTCAGCACGTTGTGTTGTTAAACTTCACCAGTGTGAGTCAGGTTTATTTTAAAAAGCGGATTACTGGACAAAAACATTCTTTTTGTCCTTCTGTGACATTTTTGTTTCAATTTTATTTGTCGACGAAAAAGTCAAATACTTTTAGTCATAGTTTTCGTTTTAAAATATTAGTTTTTATTTAGTTCTCGTCTCGTTTTCGTCGTGAAAAAATGGTCGTCAACGAATATTTTTCATCATAATTATCGTTAACAAAATTAACACTGCTAAAGGCAGCAATCTCAATATGAACATCTTCTCAGTTGATGCAGTGAATTGCTTTTGGGCCAGAAGTAGCTCTTGTCTCCTTTTGATCTCATGATTGATCATTTCTCCTAAAGAATTCTAGGTGAATCTCCATTGTGGCTCCTTGAGCAATAAAATAAATTTTTTTATGTAGAAACACAACAACTCAAAAATCAATTCAGACCACATTTTCTTAAATTTAACCCCTAATACTTATAGGTCCGATGCATAATACAGAGGCTGTAAGGAGAGGTTTTGGTTAGGGCCTGGGTTTGGGTTAGGGTCTGTATCAGAGACCCCTCCGGGATGTTCCTCATCAACATGGAGTCTGTCCGACACACCGCTCAATTAAACTTTTATTAAAACTGCACTGAGCAGTGCCTCAAGTTACGCTAAGGTTAAACTCCAATATGTGGATTTCAATGTGTGAGAGGAAAAAGCAGGACAGCGAAAAGCTAAACCAGCTTTTGCTCTTTGATCTTTCACTCCAGGCACCGTTCTGGATGTCTACAGCCCATGGCAGGGGGTCCTGAGTGTGCCCTCATGCCAAGAAATGAGGGGTTAGTGCTAAGGATAAGTGCAATCACTGTGTTTAGGTTTTGGGTTAGTGATTTACTTGAACTGATTTGACGTTCTTTAGCTTTGGGAGTCAACACTGCATGGCCAGCCAGCTGAGGAGAATTTATTTGCTCTGGTGGCAAGGCAACCAAACAGAACAGTGTGTGTGTGTGTGTGTGTGTGTTTGAGAGAGAGAGAGAGAGAGACAGCTGGGGTGAATAAAAGTGGAAAAGTCTGATTACATAACATGAAATACATAAAATGAAGAGAAAGCACTTAGCCCAAGACTGCCAGGAATGAAGAATGTACAAAAAAAGAAGAGAAAGAAAGAAGATGAAGGTGAAGATGATTAAAGGAGATGTCTTTTGTGAAGCCCCTCCGTCTGTCCTCTGTAACTGATCATACACTCTCCCAGCATGCTCTAGTGCTAGCAAACACTACACACAGTCAAGCAATATTAAACCATGCATGTGAGGGGTTAATACAATATACCTCTATGACATGACGTGTTTATTCACCCCGTACAGCCGTCTCTGAGCAGCAGAGAACACAAAGCACATCCGTTTATGTCATCTGTATGAACTTTGAGGGTCTATCTGTGCTGCCTTTAGCACACAAAAATCTTTAAATCCCTGTACTAGTAAAGGTGAATGATTTTAAAAGTTTTTAATTTTAACTTTGGAGTGTATTCCTGAAACAAAATCATTGATTTAGTCATGCTGACGTTTTCAAATCATGTACATTTTAGGGGTGTAACTGAGTATAATCACATTATTTGATATGAACAGATAAGATTAGACGTCTCACTGCTTAAAATCTCACGGTCCTTATTGAGCGCTAAAATAAAACCATATTTCTTTTTAATAAAACCTGATTTTCTCCCCAATGTGTTTGGTAGCCAATTGACCCACCCATTCGTTGACTTTCCCTATCACTTGTAATGTCCCTGACTGACTCTAGAAGGGTGCAGACTAACACAGGCCTCCTCTGATGCATGTGAAGTCAAGCTCCGCCTCTTTACTTACCGTTGACTTTACTTACCCACCTGTGATCCTCAGATCATAGCACCTTAAACCACTCAGGGCCCTAAATCAAGATTTGTACACAAACTCATCAGTATTCACATAAGAATCGATCTTTTATTCAGTGTTTTATTTAGTATATTTTTAGTCAATGTTTAATGACTTAAATATGAGTTTCCAGCACAACTGCTGTTCAGTATAGTTCATAGCCATATGTGTGCATGTCATGCATTAAAAACTACTGCCAAAAAGTTTAAATATATCATTATATTCAGTAGTTAATCATAATTAAATATATTAACAAATTTAATGCCAAATCTGCCAAATTTTGTGTACTTCAAAAGAAGAAAACACATAAGCAGGTGTTCCGAATAGCTTTCACGACTAACATGGCATTTCATCTGCACTGAATAGGAATTAGTACCACATGACCTGTGTTGTAATGCTCCTCTGATTAAATAGACTAAGAATAAGCTCTTACTGATCTGAAATGAGCTCTGAATGAGCTCATAAACTTGCTCTATGCATCCATATTGTTACCAGCACTTAATGAGTCAAAAGCATTAACAGTTTAAAAACAAATCATCAGCATTAAATATTTATCACATTAATATTTATTAATGCATTAATGTAGACAGACTTTGAAATAGATAAAAAAATTTAACTCGTATGTTAGTTGTTGATGATTTTCAATGTTTTTTGTCATCATAAATTAAAATCTTACAAGAAAAGCCTGGGAAAGTATGAAAAGCTGCTAAAAGGATCTTACCTTAACCTTACACTTGATATTTAGGCCACACCCACTTCTGGGTTTGAATCCAAGTATTTACAGCATTAAACAAACACAGATACACATAATATCTGTTTATAATATATATATATATATTTATATATATATATATATATATATATACAGTGAGGAAAATAAGTATTTGAACACCCTGCGAATTTGCAAGTTCTCCAACTTATAACAATTTATTTGTGTGTTACTGCTGCAAATAAGTATTTGAACACCTGCCAATCAGCAAACATTCTGGCCCTCAAAGACCTGTTAGTCCGCCTCTAAAAAGTCCACCTCCACTCCACTTATTTTTCTAAATTAGAAACACCTGTTTGAGGTTGATAGCTGCATAAAGACACCTGCCCACCCCACACAATCAGTAAGACTCCAACTACTAACATGGCTAAGACCAAAGAGCTGTCCAAAGACACCAGAGGCAACATTGTAAACCTTCTCAAGGCTGAAAAGGGCTACGAGGCAATTGCCAAGCAGCTTGATGAAAAAAGATCAACTGTTGGAGTAATTATTAGAAAATGGAAGAAGCTAAACATGACTGTCAATCTCCCTCTGACTGGGGCTCCATGCAAGATCTCACCTTGTGGTGTATCAATGATCCTAAGAAAGGAGAGGAATCAGCCCAGAACTATGGGAGGAGCTGGTCAATGACCTGAAGAGAGCTCGCACCACTGTTTCCAAGGTTACTGTGGCTAATACACTAAGACGTCATGGTTTAAAGTCATGCATGGCAAGGAAGGTTCCCCTGCTTAAATCAGCACACGTCCGGGGCCATGTTCAGACGTTCAGACCCCTCCATGATTTCTAATTAGGAGAACTTGCAAATGCACAGGGTGTTCAAATACTTATTTTCCTCACTGTATATATAGTACCAGTCAGAGGTTTGGACATACCATCTGTGTTTTTTCATTATTTAAAAATGTTCTGCATGGTAGATTAATACTAAAGTCATCCAAACTATGAGTAAATACATCTGTAATTATTTAATAAACAAAACGGTGTTAAACAAACCAGATTATGTTTATATTTTACATTTACACAGTAGGCTCCTCTTGCTTAGATGCAGCTTTCTTGGCATTTTCTCAGTCAGCTTTATGAGGTAGTCACCTGGAATGGCATTCAGTTAACAGCTGTGTCTTGTCAAGAGTTCATGACTTGCATTTCTTGCCTCTTAATGTGTTTGAGACATCAGTTGTGTGTCTACTTTGAAGTAAAATCTATAACATGTTTTGGTTTGTTTAACACTTTTAAGTTTACTACATGACTCCTTCATAGTGTGGATGACTTGAGTAATAATTTACAATTGAAAATTTAAAATATATCTTTTTGTTTACATTCTTTTCATACAGTTAAATGAATTGAATGCTAAAAGTCTTTATATTTCATACTTGCTCATCATGCTCTCATCTGTTTCTTTAGCCTTTCCTTCCTTTTCTCTTTGTTTTGGCAGTATTGACCTCAAATGTCCTTTGGTGCCTTTAAACACAAATATTTGCCCTTGAGCGACACTTAAAACTCAAAACCAGTTTAATGCATTGCAGCAGTGTGTGCTGAGTCTATTACTGACACACACACACACATACACACACTACTCTCTCTCTCTCTCTCTCTCTGACTCTGTCACACTCCTCATATGGCACAAGTTTATGCCTTTTTGAACATTTCTTTTATTTCTAAAAATCAGTTTTAACTGATTTTTCAGAATTCAGTTGTTGGAAATGGAAACAAAATCATACAGTCACTCAAAATCTTAGGATTTAAGTGTTGCTTTTGGATCTACAGTCATTATAATGTGTGATTATTAACAGTAGGTAAGCTGCTTAGTTACTAGTATTAACTCAAACAGTGGTTTGTGTTCTCAAGCTGAGCCTGATGGAATAGATCAAGATCACCTGGATGATTCCGAGGAGTCTTCCTACCTATATATACAGTACACTGATCAGCCATAACATTAACACTATCTTCTTGTATCTACAATCATTGTGCCTTTTATCAGCTCCACTGATCATAGAGGTGCTCTTTGTAGTTCTACCATTACAGACTGTTGTCCATCTGTTTCTCTGTATACTTTGTTAACCTGTTCTTCAATGATCAGGACCCCCACAGAGCAGCTATTATTTGGATGGTGGATCATTCTCAGCACTGCAGTGACAGATGTGGTGGTGGTGTGTTAGCGTGTTTAATGGTGGAGCAGACACAGCAGTCTGTACTGGAGTGAAAATAGTGCACCAACCAAAACTATCCAGCCAACAGCATCATGTGAGCACCAGTGAAGAACTAGAGGACCAACACAAACAGTGCAGCAACAGATGAGCTACTGTCTCTGACTTTACATCTACAGGGTGAACCAACAAGGCAGGTGTGTCCAAGGGCGTAACTTTGGGTCCAACATTGGGGGGGTTGAGCTGTCTACCTATTTATTTATTTATTAAATCATTTACTTTTCTAAAAGGATTCTGGAAAATTTGGGTTAACTGTATTAGAAATACATTGTAATGCTTTTACTATGTATTTATTTAACTTTCTTTGTATTTACTCTGCACCTTAAACAATTAAGAAA
>BRDA01071041.1:0-26698 GCA_036984385.1 Crenuchus spilurus | reverse complement strand
TACGGTCCGACTGAAAAAATCCGAAAAACTGCCATACTGGTGAGCTGGCCTTTCCTTTTTTATTCACAATTTCTTCACTCGCTGTCGCGCTGCTCGTCGTGCTGCTTGTCGCACTTATATTCCACTCACCATGCATCTCACACCATGCCGGTTCAAGTTACACAAACAAGAGGGCGTGCATGAGATAACGAGGTGGCACAAACAAGTTTGATAGTGCTCTGTGATTGGCTATTAGCGTGTCACTCCATACGTTGCTAGGCACCAGAGGATGGACCAACCAATCTTGCTTCACAAGTGGGTGCATTTAAAGTGGAATCTTTGCTCTGGTTTATTCCAATGAAAAAAAAATATATTGAACGTTCTATCGAGCGCATTTTCTATTGATATTGATTACGTGTGTATTGTGATACATATCGTTATTGTTTTATCACCCAGCACTAGCTTGGACACAGAACTCTGTTAACAGCCAGCCTCTTTAGCAGTGACCTTTTGTGTCTTGCCCTCCTTGTGCAAGGTGTCAATGGATGTCTTCTGGACAACTGTCAAGTCAGCAGTCTTCCCCATGTTTGTGTAGCCTACAGAAATAGACTGAGAGACAATTTAAAGGTCTTTGCAGGTGTTTTGAGTTAGTTAACTGATTAGAGTGTGGCACCAGGTGTCTTCAATATTGAACCTTTTCAATATTCTACAATATTCAAATTTTCTGAGATACTGAATTTGGGATTTTTATTAGTTGTCTGTTATAATCATCAAAATTAAAAGAAATAAACATTCGAAATATATCAGTCTGTGTGTAATGAATGAATGTAATATACAAAATTCACTTTTTGAATGGAATTACTGAAATAAGTCATGATATTCTGACCAGCACCTTTATAAAGAATGAAAAGTAGATTGTTGTGCTCTGAGTCAACATCACAATCTGAACACAATCTGAAGACAAAACTAAAACCAAAATTACTTGATGAAAATAGCATTTTATTTTAATTTGTCCACTTGTGTCTGTCACTCATGTCTAAAAGAACCATTATTTATCTGTGCTTTATCCAATATAGATGCAAATTATCTAAAATAAAAATGGTTTAATCTCATCATTATTGTTTCATTTCAAACTCAATGTGCTGGAATACAGGTCCAAAGCAATAAAAAAATGATGTCTCTCTCCAATTATTTACTATCTGCATTGCAGATGTGACTGGTTCATTTTCACAAAATTTGAATATAAAAATATAAAGTGAGAAAAGTAGAAACGTAAAGTGAGCCCTTGTTTGCTGCTGTATCAGGTTAGGCGAGATGCACCCAGCAAGATGAGATGGTTTTTGACTGTGGTTTTGGCTCTAAATTAGTGAGTGTTGTGGATCAATCTCCGCTGTAATTAGCTTCTATTGATTCGAAGCAGTTCAGCTGCGTACACACCTCTTCATTGCCCTGAGCTCCAGGCAGCAGGAGATGTTCTTCTATTATCCTACTCTAAGCAGAGCCTTTCCCTCATCAACTAAACAAAGACTTTACTTAAAAAATGGAGAGAATAAGTGTCAAAATCAACAAATACAGCTGAAGTGATTTTAATGTTTTTCCAACGTGTAACTTTTTTTCCTAAGACATCATATTGCTTCTAATCACTGCACAATTGTGCTCATCTAAAGCCTCGTTTTAATAGTTAATGACATATTATGAATGCCATCCTCATCCTGATCTACTTTTGCATGAATAATGGCATGCAACACTAATAAATGAAGGATAGAGAGAGAGAAAGAGAGGTAGAGAGACAACTTGGAGATGGCAGTCACGACAGCAGCTCAAATCACCTAGAAGAATGATGGAGTCATTTTTAATCGCCACCAACAAACCTGACTAAATGGTTTGATATTCTCTCTGATTGTGCTGATGTTCCGGGTACTTCAGTCTCATTACCTCAGATGATATGCATCTTATATTCTCCATTTTGCCAGATGAATAAATTGTCTGGTACTCACACTGATTGGCATTGCAGGAACCAGCTCTGGGTGAGAAAATCTGTGAATATTTCTTCACTTCTGCAGAATGTTTCATAGTTAAAAGTAGTCTTTTTTTCATTCTATCCATTTCTCCCTCTCTCAATTGGTAATCATAATAAAGTAAAGGCCTGTAATTATAATACAACTGCTTGTCAGAGATTTCAAAGCTTAAATTATTCACCAGTCAATATAACAAATGTAATTTAAAAGTGAAAAAAGAGGAGCTGTGATATGTGGTGGAAATTACACTTTAAAAACAGGCTCCATTTTGTTGGAATGGCACACTGTCCCATGTCTGTATAAGAAAGTCACTTCGATGTTATTCACTTTCTTAAAGTTTACTTTACAAACTTTTAATGCTAAATTAATTTTCACTTTTTTAGATCCTAAAAACTAGAAATTGGAGACTTTGCAGTGTCATGCAGTGCTGGCTTAGGGTGTTTTATTACTGATTATTGATATCAGTTTCACTTTTTAAATGCTTCCTCTGTTGCTTTTTTGAAAATTGCCCTAATTTCAACAAACTTGGTCCATTGACTGGGTCTGAGCTTCTTGGTATCTGATATACTCAGGTTTTTGCATTTGACTTCCTCAGGTCTATGTCCATTTTTTATTCGTCATTTTCATAAACTAGAGGTCTACAGATGACATGGAGAGCCACTGCCCAGCAGTTTGATCATATCACATAAAGACACCAACTATAACAACTAATGAACTCTTCATGCAGTGAATCAGGTGTTTTTTTACACAGTAGTCAACTACTGTGGCCTGCTCCAGATGCCCTACTCTACTGCCTACATTGGAGTTCATATGGACTTTCTGGCCGTTATCATTGCTACCGCTGTCATCATCATCCCTGTCCCACTATTGTCACCATATCAGTTCACTTGAACATTACAACAACATCACATGATTATGATTTATCACAAACTTAGAATTGGTAGACCAGAGGAGGATGGGTCCCCCATGTGAGTCATGTTCCTCCCAAGGTTTCTTTCTCTAGCTCTGAGGGAGCTTTTCCTTGCCACTGTCACCGTTGGCTTGCTCACCGGGGATTAGGGATTAATGATTTGATGTTTATTATTACTACCCCTGTAAAGCTACTTTGTGACATCAGTTGTAAAAAGCGCTTTATAAATAAATTTCATTTGATTTGATTTGATTTAACACTCTGGAGTCTGAGGGGTTTTTCAGACACTCTGATGTAGTCTGAAATGCTCTGAATCTTTACAAATTACACCATAAAATATAATCTAAAATTACTTTTCTTTCCAAAGTGCTACACAGGCTTTTGTTCAGCACAAACTTAGCAATAACATTGTCAAAACAGTAAGAGTGTCATAAATCCACATTTTAATTACTTCAGAGATTAAATGTATGTTGTTTAAAAAGTTAACAAAAACATGATATTGTAGTTTGTTCTGATTTTGCCATAAAGTGCCATGTTTAAAATGTAGATAAAAAAAATAAACCTGTGGGGTTTAAAAAAAAACATTTAATTTTTATATTATTCTTTTAGGGTGAAGATGTTAGATATAAGGTAAATAGCAGTCATGTGGCCAGAAACCCCCCATAGGTTAATGAGTAGTGCGTGATGTCAGAAATTACACAGTAAATGGAAGTTTATGGTAGTTTTCATATCATCTTAGTTCTGAAAAGTTATGTAAGAGCATTTTGCCAACTTTTTACATATATGACATGCAAAGTTCCTATTGGACCTAGCTTATAAATCATTCAGTCATCCACTTGTCTCTCACTCAAACACTCATTCACTCTCACTCATTCATCCACTTGTTCAGTCTTATTCACTTACTCATTCACACTCATTTACTCTCATTTACTAACTCACTCATTCACTCTCACTCATTCATCCACTTGTTAACACTTATTCACTTACTCATTCTCATTCATTTACTCACTCACTCATTCACTCTCACTCATTCATCCACTCGTTAACGCTTATTCACTTACTCATTCTCACTTATTTACTCTCATTTACTCACTCACTCATTCACTCTCACTCATTCATCCACTCGTTAACGCTTATTCACTTACTCATTCTCACTCATTTACTCTCATTTACTCACTCACTCATTCACTCTCACACATTCATCCACTTGTTAACACTTATTCACTTATTCATTCTCACTCATTGACTCTCACTTACTCTCATTCACCCACCCAACCACTCACTCTCTCACTCACCCACTCATTCATTCATTTACCCTCACTCATTCACCCTCTCATTGACTCTAAATCACACTCTCTCTCTCACTCATTCACCCACTCATTACATCTTATTCACTTACTCACACATTCATTTAGTCACTCTCACTCATTCTCACTCATTGACTCTCACTCACTCTCATTCACCCACCCACTCTCTCACTCTCTCACTCACTCACTCACTCACTCACTCACTCACTCACTCACTCATTCATTTACTCTCACTCATTCACCCGATCATTAAATCTTATTCACTTACTCACTCACTCTCTCTCATTGACTCTCAAACACTCACTCACTCATTCATTCACTCTTATTCACCCACTCACTCACTCACTCACTCACTCACTCATTCATTCATTCACCCACTCATTAAATCTTATTCACTTACTTACTCTCTCCCTCTCTAATTGCCTCTCACTCATTCACTCACTCACTCACTCACTCACTCTCACTCATTCTCACTTTCATTCACCCACACATGCATGGACTCTCTCACTTATTAATTACTGTCATCTGTCATTCACTCACTCATTTAATCACACTTGTTCATGTTTAGCAGACTAACAATTCTCTATTGCTGAGCTGTTGCATTTATATAACTTCTGATGCATCACATGAGCATGATGCTGTTTTACATAATGGCATGTTGTTGTGTAATTGGTATTGCCTTTATGCAGAGACAAATAACAGTTCGTGAAGTTAAGTTCTTCTTGAAAAGTTGGAGAATAGCCTGTGACAGCTGACTTAAACTGAGGGAACAATGGTTTGCATGAAGTTACTACAACACAGACTAATCTTACCAGAAAACAGGAGCAATCTTAAACCTGAGCTTCCAATCTGGCTTTGTCCAAACTACCACTGAAACGAGTCAGCTTTAGTTAGAGTCTTCACATGTGACGTGAGCAATTTCAGCCCAAAAACGAACACCTCAGACCCTCTGTGTCTGCATGTTCCTAGAGATTGAAGCAAGGGAGATACAAGATGGAAGAACAAGTGGGTAAACTAAGCCAGAGCCATTTTCAGTATAGTCTTATTTGAAAGCAAACTTTGTACAATAAAAGAAAAAAAAGTTTAAATTAAGGGCAGAAATGGAAAGGCCTCTTTTTTAGAGACACTTTGCTCTGTGGAATGGGATTTTCTCTGTAAGGCCTGATAGAGAGGACTTCTGGATGTACTTTCACTTACTTGCTTTTTAAAAGGAACTCTGTGATAGTGACTTGGCCTCGCTATGTTTTGGTGTACATTCCAGTGTTTGGTGTTACCTTTGAACAAGATGCTTATTTGCATTTTGTAATGTAGAGTAAGCATAGTTGTCCCAATCTGTTGTGTTTCAATTTGAAATACTGTAGCTTTACAAAAGCTGAGAGAAGGTAGTGTTACAATGAGAAGTTACATACACAGCACTAGGTGATGGTGGCATTCTGTGTGTGTGTGTGTGTGTGTGTGTGTGTGTGTGTGTGTGTGTGTGTGTGTGTGTGTGTGCGTGTGTTTGGGGGTATGCCTGGTAGGGCATTGCGTGTCCTGCTTGCTGACTTGGACGCATGTCAGCAGTTCGGATCCGGCTTGTCAGACATGTTTTAGCCGAGCGCCCTCCATGCCCTAACCCAGGGGACGTCCTAGTGACAGCTGTACTTCTCCTTCTCTCCTTCTCTTTCTCTCTCTATAACTGTCATTTTGTTCACTCTCTTTCTGCTTTTCCTCTTTTAAAACACAATCCTGGCTGCTTTCATGCTCCGTATAAGAATACATAGCATTGAAGAATCATAGCAACTGTTTCAGCAGGTTTATTGAAGTTTCCCAATACTTCTGCTTGGGGAGGTGTAATCAGAATGTGTTTAAGTCACACCTGATACTCTCATTACCTGTTGAAAGACAACAGAGAAATGGAATCCAAAAAAACAATCACACTTTGGCACAGATCAATTAGTTCATTTACACTGAAGAGGATGTTGTCAAAATGGAAATAACTCCCTTCTGTCACACTTATTCTGCCTCAGTCTTCTCTATGAACAATTTGATTATCATCCTTTTTTCTGACAGAGAGTTGGAGAAGAAACAGAAGTCTGTAACACATTTTGATGTGTTGTTTATGCTCTTAGAAGAGAGATCACAGTTCAAAAACATCCTCATCTGTAGTGGAGCTTCACTGGATGCTGTGGGTGGTACACACCACCTGACAAAAACTTTATTTGTTGTTATTCATAATTTGATTAAAAAATGTAACCTAACATATCTGAAATTCAAAGTGATATTTTAAACCTTTTTTGTAGGGATGCACAGAATATCTGGCAACCAAAATTATTCTGCCGAACACTGAAAGTGTTACTTTTGCCATTTTCAGCCAAATACTTTTGGTTGCCAAATATTCAGTGTATCCCCTCAAACAAAGTTTGAAATATCACATTTTGTGTAATAAATTTCAAAAAAAAAAAAAAAAGTGAAATATATATCAGTGAAGGGTGTTTTTGGCATAACAAGAAGCAGAGTAAGTACAGGCGTTAGACAATGAAACTGAAACACCTGGTTTTAGACCACAATAATTTATTAGTATGGTGTAGGGCCTCCTTTTGCGGCCAATGCAGCATCAATTCGTCTTGGGAATGACATATACAAGTCCTGCACAGTGGTCAGAGGGATTTTAAGCCATTCTTCTTGCAGGATAGTGGTCAGGTCACTATGTGATGCTGGTGGAGGAAACCGTTTCCTAACTCGCTCCTCCAAAACACTCCAAAGTGGCTCAATAATATTTAGACACAAAGACTTGCTGTCTTGGTTACAGATGCGCCAGCAAGATGTGCACCAACAACTTGTCCTCTTTTGAACTCTGGTATGTCACCCATAATGTTGTGTGCATTGCAATATTTTGAGCAAAACTGTGCTCTTACCTGCTAACTGAACCTTCACACTCTGCTCTTACTGGTGCAATGTGACATTAATGAAGATTGGCCACCAGACTGGTCCAATTTAGCCATGAAACCTCCCACACTAAAATGACAGGTGTTTCAGTTTCATTGTCTATCCCCTGTACATCTCCATAATAAAATCACACTAACACACCATCTTTTATAAACTGGCAATAAACATAAAATTTGATAAAACACACTAATGGTCGATTTATAAATCAATTTTTAAAAAAATTATTCACAATGAAATATTCTGGCACAAAAAGTAGTCTGTAAAAAGTTACCACTTGGTAGGCAACATGAGGATGGTTAACAATCTACATCAGTGATATACTACAGTATAGGTATTATATGCTTATGTCCAGCAAGTAACAGTGACGGTCTTATATGGTAGCTCAAAAATCTACAGTAATACTTCCTAAAACAGTATGGTCTGCCATTCAACCTAACAAGCTATTCCATCCTCTTGGTCACATGACTTCTACATACTTTTAGAAACACATATGCTGCTTCTCATGTAGAACTGATTGTAGCCTATCTGTTGTCATGCACAACTGACCTCCACTGTTGGACATTTTCTGACCACAGGAGCTCTGTTGACCAAATAATATTTACATGGTGAACAAAATGTATGCCTGATCTATCAAAGCCAACCAACATTTCCATAGTAAGAGTCCTACGAACAGACAACAGTGACTGTGTTGCCAGAAACTAAGCAATGTTGAACGGATTACTAATAAATTGTCATGGCACCAGATGTGCTATAATATGTAAAACTGACCTTGAGTACTTTGGTATAGAAATTGATGTAGTGTTTTTTGTTTTGTTTTGTTTTGTTTTTCAAAACACAACAAAAGCTTCAAGAAATGTTAATAGAGATTTCTTTCCGTTTTTGAGGAAAATCAGCAAGTTTCAGATTTGCTTCAGACTTTTGACTCTATTTCAAAAATGTAACTGAGTAATTTTCATGCTTGGGAATTTGAGTAGTAAAAATATGAATCTTTCTCATCAGCATTCCTAAAGCTGGCAGTCAGAATGCAAGATGCCAGCCAGTGTTCTTATTTCAACTAGGTAAACCCTGTAATGAAAAGTTTCAACTTCTTTCATCAGGATATTTTTACTGATTCCAAAGGATACGCTGTACCAGATTTAAAAACTGTTTTACCTGCATTCCAATTGCATTGCTGAACAAGAGGGGCAACTGAAAGTAATACCTTCTGGTTGTATCTCATCTTTTTAAATTGGCTTTATATTGTCTTGTTTCAGAACATGTCTTGTATTTAATGCATTTTAGGTTTTTTATTTATTTATTTATTTATTTATTTTGCTGCTAAAAATCAGTTTTAAAAACTAAAAATTGAATTGAACATGTAAGGAAGGTTGACCTCCAATTGGCTAGTCAATAGAAGGTAGGTGTTTCTGTTAGTAGTTGAGTGTATAATTAAATAAAATAGTAAACACTGTTAACCATTGTTAAAGCACTGTATCACCGGGTAAATTTAAATGATTTAAATCTAAAGTTTGCATGCTTTTTGCTTTAAAATTCAATAATTAACACTATGTTTATGTGTGTGTCATTAATATAAGCTGAATTTATGCTAAAAGCAGGTACATGTTTATAATCTATGATATTCTGTTAGAGTCTGATGCTTCTGAAGAGCGGGGAAGTCTCATTTCCCAAACAGGAGATCTACAGGATAAAGAGGAATGAAGTCCGAGAAAGATCCGTCTCTTCCTTAGTAGAGTGCATTCCTATTGACTCAGAGTGTAATTAAGATTTAAAGATACTTACGCAATTACCCTGTTAAGTGAGCTTCTATTAACTGGGATTCTTCATGCTGAACTTGTGTTTCTTTCCTTTGGAATGAAAATGCAATGTGTTTTTAAACACTATTATGTTGCTTGTGTACATTTTCCCATGTTGACAGAAGTCTGAACGTGCTACAGCAAAGGCTGCAAAACTGTAGCCGCTTTTGTTCATATATGTACAATGCTCTTCATCATTCCACTACTTCCTTTCCTTACTAACCCTACTCTGTTTCGTCCTCTTGAGTTCCTGAACATGGGTCAGTCTCCCAGAGTCCCCCAATGGCTCTCATATATTTAGGCACATGCTCACTCAGACTGCTAAAGAGAGTCACCACCTCTATGAGTGATGGACTCCCAGTGAACACTGTGGGTTGCTGTGGCTACGGGGTCATGGCACGTCTGTCAGGTGTCAGTGGCAGCAGGCAGGTGTGACCCCACCACGAGGGCCTGAATATGGAGAGTTCCGCATCACTAAATGCAGTCAGCACAAAACAGCATGTCACTGGAACAATACCTGCAGTCAGGCCTTGACGTGTTAGCTGTGGAGATCCACTTCCAGCAAAGACTTCTGAGCCGTTTTTAGAATGGAATTGAATAGAAAACTTTATTGTTCTTCTCTGGAAATTTGTCTTTGGCTTTAGAAAACACAGACACAACTTACAGTACAACTGAATTTAACTTGACATCACCCTGCAGGTAAATCAATTAAGAGTTCAGTAAAGAAATTCCAAAAGAGATAAATGGATAAATGAATTCTTATAAATATGCTATGTGGCCTGTGGAATCGTATAGCACCTGCCTGTGGTCAAATTCAGTGAATAGGGGATGAGTGGGATCCCCCATAATTTGCAAGGCTTCATTCCTACTACTGTACAGATGTGTCTCACACAGTTGTTTGGTTGCTTTCAGATCATTTTATCTGCCATATTCACCATCCTTAAGACATTACCCTTACCCCCAAGGATCTTGTACCAAACATACATATCATACACTGCCTGGCTAAAAGAAAGGTTACATACTCTAATATTTCTTTTAACCCTCTTTAGCTTTGATTACATCACACATTCGCTGTGGTGTTGTTTCCGCAAGCTTCTGCATTGTCACAACATTTATTTAGTTGCATTAATTTTTACCCCAAGATCTTGTGTTGAAGTCTTCTCCAGCACATCCCACAGATTTTCAATGAGGTTCAGGTGTGGACTCTGTGGTGGCCAATCCATGTGTGAAATGTTTCACTTCCCTGAACCACTCTTTCATAATTTGAGCCCTGTGAATCTTGGCATTGTGATCTTGGAATATGCCTGCGCCATCAGGGAAGAAAAAATCCATTGATGGAATAATCTAGTCATTCAGTATATTCAGGTAGTCAGCTGACCTCATTCTTTGGGCTCTGAACCTAAACCTGACAAACTGCAGCAACTCCTGATCATAGTACTGCCCCCACAGGCTTGTAAAGTAGGCACTAGGCATGATACATCACTTACAGGTAAATCACTTCAGCTGCCTCTCTTCCTACCCTGATGTGCCCATCACTCTGATAAAGGGTAAATCTGGACTCATCAGATCACATGACCTTCTTCCATTGCTCCAGAGTCCAATCTTTATGCTCCCTAGCAAATTGAAACCATTGTTGCCTGTTAGGCTCACTGATAAGTGGTTTTCTTAAGGCTACACAGCTGTTTAGTCCCAATCCCTTGAGTTCCCTTCACATTGTGGGTGTAGAAATGCTCTTACTTTGACTGTTAAACATATGTCTTCTACTGTTGGTTTTCTACGATCTGATTTCACCAAAGCAAGTGATCGCCGATCACGATCATTCAAGATTTTTTTCTAACCAAATTCCTTTTTTTTTATGTGTCGGACAGTTCTTAATCCGATTTTAGTAGTTTCAGCATAATTTTAGATGTTTTCTCTGCTTGATGCCAATAATTTGATGCCTCTGAAACACTTTTCCGTGACCACAGAATGTGCCTGTCAACATGGTTGTTTAACATATGAGACGCTACTCACTGCATCAGTTAGGGTTTAATACTTTGTTGCCAGTTGAAACATAATCAATGCTGTAATTATATGTAATTATAGTTCAATCCAGGTGGGTGACCTTTTTTGGCCAGGCAGTGTATCCTAGAACACTCCCAAACAAACTTATAGACCAATTACAAAATGTAAATGCTTACTGAGAAACTATTCAGTTACCTCAGGAAGTGACTATGTTGAGCAGCTTTTTTTGTTTTTAAAGAAAATAATCCAAATTAGCTGCAAACCTCAGTGGACTGTCTAACATAATGCCTAGATACTTAAAGTTCTACACTTACTGATTATCAATAGTCACTCTGCTAATAGCAGATGGAATATCACTACCACTGATTACCATCTCCATAATCTTTTATTTAAAAAGAGATATTTGTCACGTTGTAGCACAGCAGTGCCTCATAATGTGTCACTGTATATCATAGTGAATTCATAAATATTTGATAGATGCAGATGGGTAGCATAATTTTCCATAAAACTTTGAATTTCAAAATAGCTTATGTTTCAATGCACGTGCAAATTTATGACATGAGAGATTTAACATAAAGTATTACTTATGTTCTACAGTACCTTAAAGGGTTCATATCATGGAAAACTAAATGTCCCTTTCTTTTTGCTTTGTTGGATATAGTATGTAAACATTGTTTAAGCTATATGTCCAAATGTTTGTGGACACCCCTTCTAATAAATGAAGTCAGCTACATTAAGTTGCCCCCATTTCTGACACAGATGTACAAATGCACACACACCTTGTCTTTCTGGAGCAGATAAAGCCCCTCAATATTGAGCTGTGGAGAAGTGGAATTGTCATCTCTGGAATGAAGGTGGTCCACCACATTTTTTTGGGATGATTTGGGGATGACGTAGGCTGGCAATCATCCAACATCCTGACCTCACGAATGTTTAATGTCACTGAATGAAATCAGATCCTCACAGCAGTGCTCTAATATGGAGCAGAAAGCTAACCCTGTACATACCATTGACTTTGACAAAGACAATGAGTGAGCAGGTGTCCCAATGCTTATTCTTCATGCAGCAATATAATTAACATTGCAAGGAGTGTTTCAATCTGAACAACCTTTTCAGAGCATGGGCTTATCAGTGTCCACCCCCCCACCCCACCCCCAAATGTAGTGGTAGCCAATCGACCCAACCATCCACTAGGGCTCTCCCAATGACTTCTAATGTTGCTGACTCAAAGGAGGGTGAAGACTAGTGCAGACCTCCTCTGATGCATGTGAAGTCAGCCACCACCTCTTTTCTAACTGCTGCCGATACTTCCCCACAGCCAGGAGGAAAACTATGAGCTCTGATGGATCAGCTGGCAGCAGATATTGCATGGTTGTAGTGATGGGGAGTGAGTGTCATCTACCAACCAAGAGACAGCACAGACAATATTGCTCTCTCAGGCCCTGGCTGTCAATGCCAGGATCTCACAATCCTCTGATGTTAGTGTTAGCACTTTAGTCCACTGAGCCATTTGGGGCTGAGTCTGTTTAACTCTAAGGGATCACAAGAGGGTCAAAAATGATCATACAAAAATAACACATAAGCAGATAATTCTACAAAACTTCATAAGGGAACACAAGATAAATGTAGAATGGGGCCGTTCTTCCAGTCACAGCAAGCCATGGCCTGATAGCCATATTGCTTTGAAGGAAAAACAGCACACACATGGCTTTTGGCTTAGTGAACAGCAAGCTGGTGGCAATTACAAGGTCATGTGATTGGAAATGAATTGCACTTTGTGGCATAGGATAGATTGTGGGGAAGTAACAATAGGCTTTGAACGGCTGTTAGCTGGAGGCAGCAGGTCCCATTCCCTTAGAGATAAGATAGCAAAGAGCTTGAAAGCGTCTGTCACTCCAGCTGGTCTGATAGGCTATTCTGAAAACACAAATGAATAGATAGAGTCAGTCATACTGTACACACACACACACACACACACACACACACACACACACACACACACACACACACACACACACACACACACACACACAAAGGAGATATGTGGACATCTAGCCACAGAAAGCTCCCACAAAAGGTAAATCCTTAGGAATGGAATGAAAACAATCATACGCTTTTATTCACACAATGACAGTAATCTTCTCATGTCTATAACACACAAACAGGGTTTGTCTCATTCATTTACATTTAAGGCATTTAGCAGATGCTCTTACTCAAAGCGACTTATAATTGCAGTCATGTTACATGTGTTGGTGCTGTTTTTTAAAATATTTTTTCACCCGTGCAAGTGAATGAAACTCCACCCCACCATCTCCCATTGGCTAGCACACCATATTCTCCATCAAAAATTGAGCTGTGGAGAACTAATTTTCACACATTTCTGTGTTTTCAATCATTGCATTGTTCTCATTGATGGCATTTTGGCATGGTGGCTTGGTGATTAGCATGTTCACCTTTCAGCACTGGGGTCTTGGGTTCAAGTTCTCATCTGCATGGGTTTCCTCCAGGGACTCTCACAGTTCAAACACATGGAGTTCAGGTGATCTACTCTAAATGACCGTGGTGTGTGTGAATGAATGTGCATGTCTGTGTGTGTATGAATGTACAGTAGGTGTGTATGCCCAGATATGGTTAGGCACTCTGTCCTTGGTGATCCCCTTAGTGCTAGATGCACTCCTCCAAGTGGACGGTTGCTTCCGGTTGTGATGCTGTGCGTGATTGGCTGACACTTCTCACTGGTGTGTGTGGTTGGGTTCTAAGTGTGTAAAAAGATTGTGTAGATTGTGTTGTTTGTAAAGAGTCCTTGGATATTAGAAAGGTGATATAAGTGTAACATTCATTTGTTCATTCATGATGAAAGTCATTGAAATACATTGTTTTACAGACACAAACATGCCCATGTGAAAGCAGCTTTAGGAGTCTTGCCCTCATTTGTTGCCCAAGTTGGTGATTGAACTCTAGTATGTCAGGTGAGAAGAGTGTAGGGTTGCCACTCGTCCAGTAAAATACAGAATCGTTCTGTATTTGTAAATTAAAGGTCACAGTCGTGTTCCGCGGTTCGTATTGAACTGATACGGGACACGCTTTGTTCCATATTTTTATGAAAGGGGGTGAAATAAGATTGATCTGAGACAGCACAATATGTGTGAGTGAAAAGGAAACTCTGCTGATCTCTCTCAGCTTAGCACATAATTTCCGGTTAAAATTTTACAAATTGCATTGAATCAGAATCATTTTTGGGGAAGGATGAAAACTTTTGCACTTTATAATTTTATTAAATGTATGTTTAATTGTTTGTTAAAAAGAATTTGTTTACATTTTTTGCAGGATTACTTACTGAAGAGTAGATTTACATAGACGGTGGGGAGCAGATGTGCTTTTTAAGCAACAGCAGGGTTGTCCCCAAAAATCTCCATTTGGATACACCTGAAAATGGTGCAAGATTTTAAAAATTGCATCTACCGAGGGCAATTTTAGTCTATCTCTTAATGAAATGCTGTGGCCTACAGTTGCCATTGTCTAAAGCTGCCTCATTAAAAACAACTGAAGGATTAATGTTGACCATTTTACAACACTAATAATAATAATCCCTGTATTATGATGCCTATTGTGTCAAGCCTCTGATAAGCATGTATTGGTGTTTTGATTTTGATGATATTGGTTTACATGCTTTCTCAATGTACATTCAGAAAATTAGTACAATATTAGCTACAGTTGCACTGTCATCTTTAATGGTTTCATTTATAAATATAGAAGGAGTTAAAAAGAACTATGACACCTTTAAAGTACTCAATATATTTCTGGTTTAACTTGTCTAGGATCCAGCTTGCCTGTGATAAACTAAACTGATGAATGGAGGGCAGGATTTAAAGCTCTGTAAGCTAAATAATGGTCAAGGGTCAGATGCTTATTTTTCTGGATAGTACAGCTGCACTGAAGTACTGCAAAATATTCCTGATGAAACCATGGCCTCTCCGATGTCTGCAGAGAAATTTCCTCAGATTAGGACTATGATAAGCATCATTTAATGTTTTGATTTATTTACTTATTGTCTCAAACAAGGACAGTTGTTATTGCACTATACAAGTTATTACATCACAAACATTCACTGAAGACAAAATGCGATTTATATTTGAATTGCTCTCTGTGCCTACAAGCCATGTTTGATCAAGTTTTTGATTGATCCATCTCTCTCTGACAACATTAATCTGTCCAGTTCTGCTGGGTTATAAACAAAAGATGGATTGCTCTAAAATTCATTTTGCTGTCTTTTTCAGATGTATTCACCCGTCAGTCTGCTGATGATAATACACAGAGACAGGAAGAAGTCCTGAAATAGAGCCATTGAACAGGGAGATTAGATGATGAGGACACATTACCTAATTAGAACAAAGACATTAATCTCACATATAATTGCCATCTTTAAAGGTACGATCAGCAATTTTCTGCAGCTAAATGAAATAAACAGTGCACTGACAGCGTATGACAACATGTTAATATGTAAAAGATTATTTATATGTAAATATCAGTAAGCAGGCCTGCTGTTTGAGTCAGTCCCTGGCTTAAAAATGCACCTTTTAAATCAGAACAAAATATTGCACAGTGCAAATACAGACACTTATGACCTGTTTAGCCATGAAAATATGTAATGTCTAGACCAAGCTGAATAGTGAAGGGCTTTATTTGATATGCTTGTTTATTTTTATACATATTTATTGCTTCAAATCCAATTTAATTGTGCATTGCATGAATCTGACATATTAGAGCCATCTCTGCATATTTAAGGTGATTATCAGCATGCTCATTAAAGTGAAACCTGTTACATTGGTGCTTTCCAAAGCTTGTCCCACTTCCATCACCCTCAGGAAGAAACAATCAGAATTCCTAGCATCTCCACATGTCCAGGCCAAAGACAACAAATGGCATCACTTGGATGTGACCTCACATGAAAACAGCTTTTTCACACAGATATTGTAGGTACATTTAAGCGTAGGTACATTTATACAAAGGTAACGTTTGTTCCAATAACAAACACCAATCGGCTACTTCATTAGAAACACCTCCTTGCACTCACTGAGCATACAGGTGCACTTTGTAGTTCTTCAATTACAGACTGTCCATTTGTTCTCTGTATACTTTAATATGCTGCTTTTACCTTGTTCTTTAATGATCAGGACCTGTAGAGGACCTCCACAGAGCATTATTTGGGTGGTGGATCATTCTCAGCACTGTAGTGACACTGACATGTTGGTGGTGTGTTAGTGAGTGTTGTGCTGGTTGCACCTTGTAGATGTAAAGTCAGAGACAGTAGCTCATCTGTTGCTGCACAGTGTGTTTTGTTCATCCTCTTGTCCTTCATCAAGATTCTGCTGACTGGATATTTTTGGTTGGTGATGTGTTTAAAAACTCTAGCAGCAGTAGACTTGTAGCAGTACACACTAACACACTAACACACTAACACACTGTCACTGTGGTAATGTAAGTGCAGTGTTGAGAGTAAAATAATACCAGCTCTGTGGTGGTCCTGTGGGGTCCTTATCATTGAAGAACAGGGTGAAAGGAGGCTAACAAAGTATACAGAGAACCAGATGGACTACAGTCTGTACAAAGTGCACATATATGGTCAGTGGAGCTGATAAAATGGACACTGTGTGAATTTAATGAAGTAACTGGTCACCATACACTGAAGGATAATGGAATACTGCTCACTTCACATGGAATTTTCCTCATTTTTCAGAATTAAAGAGTTTGATTTAATATGTAAATATTACTGTTTTCTTTAGCCAGTTTCTGTTTAAAAAATTAAACTGTAAAATCATAACTTTCTGAAAATACTGATTGTGATTTTTGACATTTACAAATATTCACCTGTTCCTCTTATAGCATTTTAGCTCCACTTATTAACACTGAAGTTACACAAATTATTTCGGGCTTGACTGCTTTTTGAATTAGGCACAATACTGGGTGAGTGACATAAAAACGTGAAGAGAAGCAGGCTGTTTATTGGTTTGGAAAAAGGTCACGTAAATGCAATACGGTACATAAAACTACATGAATTGATGTCATTCAGGGTAATTCAGGGATTTAAGCTCTACATTTTTACTTCTCCTGCAAAGTTTAAATTGCAAGACACAATGTTTTGTTGACCCAAGGAAAGTGATTCTAGTGTCTAAAATCTTATCATTCACTCATTAAAGTACTCTGGCCTGTATCATACCATTTTCTTCACATTCCCACCAAGAGTTGAGTGTAGTCATATGCCATCCATCCACATCAGTGTGAGTTTCATTCATATGTGTCAGTGGTGCATAATGGACCTGCAGGGAGTGTGTGTGTGTGTGTGTGTCTGTGTGTGTGTGTGTGTGTGTGTGTGTGTGTGTGTGTGTGTGTGTGTGTGTGTGTGTGTGTGTGTGTGTGTGTGTGTGTGTGTGTGTGTGACCTGGCTTTAAGATGTGTTTCTGCACTGTCCCGAGAGGCTGCTGCTGTCTTGCTCTTGCAGAAGCCTTGAACTCTTCCCCTGGGGCCAGCATTTTATCTCCTCACCTAAGCACTTCTAATGAGAGCAGGTCAAAACATCTCTCATGAGGGTGCTGCTGAGAAGGGAAAAGGATGTGTGTGTGCAGAGAGTGTGTTTTCATATATTATCAGAATATAAATGTACTGCCTTGGTAGGAAACGCTACAATGATGAAAACAAGGTAACCTGATGTTGGCAACAGCAAAACTGTCCTGACTGGTTTAAAGTTTCATTTTCCAAATGATACTTTTAATGAAGTTGGCATTTCTCGGATTTCAACCATTTTTTTTCTATTTCCACATCATTTGAGCACAGCAGCTGTCTTTTACAATGAGTGGACCTTTCATATTGAAAGGACTAGTCAAAGTTATTCCAAACTTTATTTCTACACTAATTTATTAGTTTACACACACACACACACACACACACACACACACACACACACACACACTGTAGGTCCGAATGTTTTTGGACAATCCTCCGAATGAATGCATTCAGCTAATTTAAGTTACACCCATTGCTGACATAAATGTGCAAGTGCACACACAGCTTGTTTAATTCCTGTAGAGAACTGACAATAGAATAGGACTCTCTGGAAAAAATAAACATGAACCTATTGGTACCATATCTAATGTCAATTGATGGCTAGATGGTTATTTAGCTGTTCAGCAGTGGAGCGGTGTTCTCTGGAATGATGCTGCTGAATCTAGTACTTCTAGGAGGAATTGGGGAGGTGGTCATTAAACATCCTGATCTCACTAATGCTCAATGCAACTACATCTATTAGGAAGCTTTAGAGACAGTTACTCCAACAAAAGCAGAATAAACTCGGAAGAATAAAATTAATGAGCAGGTGTCCCAATACTTTTGTGTTTTTATGTATTTATTATTTTTTTATTTACTACGATTTAGGACATATGATCTGGAACATGTATGAAATCATAATATCTTCATACTGCATAAAAAAATCACTCTAAGACCCTTCCCCTTTGCTATGAAGCCCCTAAAAAGTTTTGGTGCAATCAATTACCTTCAGAACACACATTTCTGAAAGGTCAAAGATGCTACAACACCACTAAACAAGAGGCACCACTAACCAAACAACCAAATGAAGACCAATGAGATCTCCATATAAGTCAGGGACAAAGTTGTTGAGAAGCACAAGTCAGGTTTGGGTTATAAAAATTATCCAAATCTATGATGATCTCCCGGAGCACCATCAAATACTGTACTTTATCATCAAATAGAAAGAACATGTTACCACAACAAACCTACCAATAACACCACGCTAACAGTGAAACATGGTAATGGCAGCATTATGCTGTGGGGATGTTTTTTTAACAGCAGGGACTGGGAAATTGGTCCGAGTTGAGGGGAAGATGGATGGCGCTAAATACAGGAATGTTCTTGAGCAAAACCTGTTTTGGTCTGTCAGTGATTTAAGACTGGGACGGAGGTTCACTTTCCAATAGGACAATGACCCAAAGCATACTTCTAAAGCAACACTTGTGTGGTTTCAGAGGAAATGTGTAAATGTATTGGAATGACAAAGTCAAGATCTTAATCCAATTGATACTAAGTGGTTAGACTTGAAGACAAAAACCATGTAACCTGAAGAAGCTGGAGCAGTTTTGCCTGCAAGAATGGGCTAAAATCCCAGTGGCAAGATGTGGCAAGCTCATAGACACTTATCCAAAGTGACTTAAAGCTGTAATTGCCGCAAAAGGTGGCTCTACTAAGTACTGACTTTAGGGGGCTGAGTAGTTATGCACACTGAAGTTTTCTGTTATTTTGTCCTATTTGTTGTTTACATCACAATAAAAAGAAAAAGTTGTGGGCATGTTATGTAAATGAAATGAGACAAAGCTTCAATATATATATATTTTAATTCCAGATTGTGAGGAAAAATACCAAGGTGGGTGAATACTTTTGCAAGGCACTGTATATCAGCATGACCACCTACCTATAGTGTAAATAAGCACTGGTGTGGAGTGTTTTCTCAGTGGCACTTAGTCCTGTGTTCATTATAGAAGTAAACTGGTCCACTGTGGCATGTCCATTGCTTTGTACCACTTGCCAGAGTCATTGTTCCTCTCTGGCATCAGTGTGGCACCACTGTTATGCTGTTGAGAGACACTCAATGTACAAGAGTCCTTTCTTGGTACACCTTCATTACAGCGACTCTAGAACATCACATAAAGTTAGTTTCTGAGATGCCACCGCACAAATCATTTGCCCATGACAATTTGAATTTGACCTCCGCATTTAAATCATTCGTGCAGTGAAACACACACACACTAGGCTGTGAGAATTTGTGCGTAAAGCAGTGGGCAGCCCTTATCCACCGGCACCCAGGGAGCAGTTAGGGGGTTAGGTGCCTTGCTTAAGGGCACTTCAGTCACATCCTGGATGGGGATTGAACCGGCGACCTTCTAGTCACAAGATGTCACAGGACCAGATCTTTACCACTAGGCCACGGCTGCCCCAATTGTTTTGCAAACTGCTACAACTGATTGCTTGATTATTTATTAGATTAGATTAGATTCAACTTTTGCTAATGTAATTGCACACAGCAGAATTTGACCTCCACATTTATCCCACCCATGCAGTGAAACACACTAGAGAACACACTTGGCTGCAAGAACATGTGCCTGAAGAGGTGGGCGGCCCTATCCATGGTGCCCATGGAGCAGGGTTAGGTGCAGGGAGTTGAGGGTTAGGTGCCTTGCTCAAGGACACTTCAGTCATGACCTGCCCGGGTATGGAACCAGTGACTTTCCAGTCACAAGACCAGATTCCTAACTACCAGGCTACAGCTGCCCCACATGCAGCAAACCCTGTCACACGACATCCAAGCCAAATTCCAAGCCAGGGCTGGTCATTATATTCTGATCTGACTGTGTATTGTTTTGTTTTTGCCAGGCTAATATTGATTTTGCAGAGAAGTGACCACTCATGCATGCAAAGTAGAGCTGGAAGAATTTTTATATATTCTTGTTATCTATGTTTCTGTGTGTGTATACTGCTAAACTTTACATCACACACATGTGGATGTACTGTATTCCAGTGATTATGTGCCAGTGCTATAAGAAAATCGTCATGCCCCTGCTGTGTAAAGTCTTATTTCTTAATTACCCTAGTGGAATTAAAGTCTCTCACTTATTTTCTGTGACTCTATTTTCCTGCATTAAACAGCAAGCAGTGACTGGATCCAATAGATAGTTCACAGCCAGCCAGAGCTCAATTCTAATGCTCAATAATGTGAAGAAATCTTCAGTTTCTCCCAAAAAGGCCAGAGACAGTAAACTCCTCCTGCTGCATTCACTTCCACCAATCACAGCTCAACTTACTTGCTACAAGCTCAGCATTGTATTGGTTGATACTCAGCCAGTGACAGCTCGTGTCTGCTGCTCTCAGGGGACCCTGGTGTACCTTGTGATGTCATCTTATGCCACCCACATGATTTCAGGACTGTTATAATGAGACACACCTGCCTTCTTCTTCCCCAGTCTGACCCAGTGCAAGATGGGCTATATATAGGAGACAAGGTGTTTCACCCCCATTTGCGTGCTCCAGCTTCTCTTCCTGCATCTTTCATCACTGCTGAAATTTGGTTGAGGGAAATGAAAGCATCTGGCTGGGAAGCAGGGTAGCATAAGTGTCCCAGAACAATAGCTCCTTTTTCTCCTCCTCGTAGTCATGGAGAGTCTGGCTCAGTGGCTGAATGGTAACATTGAAATACTATTGTGAATTTTCTTGCATCTTGACAGTGAAAATCTAAAGAGATAATCTGATGTCCATCTGCTTTAAGCTGAGGTGGATCACTGAAGCTCAAATATTGTCAATAATTAATGATGTGTAGTTAATAGTTATTGCTTTTGTATGATGTAACAGCACATTTCATTATGTGACTCATTTTATAAGTTACATTTGACTTTGAGAGTTTTGAGTCAGCACTGTTGAATTTTTTCATTTAAATTTGTTTGTTTCCGTGAAATTTATTAATAGAAAATATTGATTAAAAAGCACAAAATCAAAATATTTAATTAATATAACATTGCTTAAACTGTAGCTGTCCAACAGACAAGCAAACCCATAGATTCATGTTCTGTGTTCCAACAAACATTTACAACAATTTAGTTCATTTTATTTCAAATTGAAATACAATAAGAGTCAGTTTTATCAATAAGTAAATAGAAACAATATGTTTATTGTTTAAACCAGAATAAATTATATACACATTATTTGTTGATATTAAATAAATGATATCAAAATCCATAATAATTTAATGCTAGTGCTTCTACACTTATGCTAGTGTAAAAAAATGCTTTTAGTGATTCCTCCTGTCATAGTTGTATTGCATCATTATATTATTAATAATAATAATAATAATAATAATTATTATTATTATTATTATTATTATTATTATTATTATTATTATTATTATTATTATTATTACATGCATCCTTAAATTAAAACTAAATTAAAAACCTAGCTCCAGTGGTTACATTATTGTCTAAACCACGGGGGCCCAAATCACTAAATCAGGCCCTGTATAGAAGTTAAGACATGTACTAATGAGCTGGCCTTGGTGAGTGTGTGAGATGAGATGAAGTTTGTATATTTTGTGTAGATGTGTGCTGTGATTTAGTGTCCTCTGATACGGTGTCATTCCAGTGTTGTGTTTGTTATCTGTCATGCTTGTATGGTAAAGCAGTTTTCTTCACTCTGTCCTTGAACTGTCCATACACAGCCCCAGATTGAGCTGTTCAGAGTTGGAGATGGCCAGGCTCTTACTCATCCTCTGTGACATCTCACACACATGGGACTTACAGTAATGCGTTTGTGGGTGCATGTGTCGGGGGTGTGTAGAGTGATAAGAGATTTCTTGGCTCGTAATAAAGGGACTTTTTTCTATGGAATCGGACACAATTCCAAGAATTATTTTTGCGGATGCGAGGAGTTTACACTATCTCTGTGGGTTAGTTATGAGTACATAGGGTCCTACCAGTATGTCAGTTGGTGTGTAATGTCATACAGTATTGAGGCCCTGCAGATTTCTCAGTGCTTGGCTATACATTTAAGTACATGTAATGTCTTGAGTTTGTATATACACTGTCATAAAGTTAACATTTTGTCTCCTAAAGTATAAACAATGTAAATGTTTCTTTAAAAGTGGTCCTGATACCACATGGTCACCAAGGTCTAACTATAGAAACAATTGTATTTGTATATTTTCATAGCTTATTTTTTACATTTTTTTTTATTTTATTTTATTTTATTTTCATCTGATGAAGCCCACGAAGACCAAAATGTCATGAGGATTTTTGAAGAACCACTTTTATTATTCCATAGGAAAATACTGAATTTGACCCATCTGTGCAGTAAATACAGAACTATTGGGCACATCATACACACTATGGGGCAGTGAGCATACATACCCAGAGCAGTTTGCAGCCACCTTAATCACAATGCCCAGGTAGTAGCTTCAGGGTTAGGTGCCTTGGTCAAGGGCATTTCAGCCATGAATATTCAGGGATTGAACCATCAACCTTTTGGTCCCAAGGCCACTTCTCTAGTCTTTAAGCCATAGCTGCCCCAAATGTATTGTGGCACCAACATTGCATATTTAAAAGTTGTGCAAAAGTTAACCTGGAGTTAAGACAGTAAAGACAATGCAGTCTTAAAAAGCAATGTTTTACACATTGGTACAATTATGTTCAAGTTTTACTATTGCAAAAGATGTTTAGTTGATAAAATCACAAAAATGATCATGGTTAATCATGGTAAAATTTGTTAATTGCATCCTTCAATGTTAAAAATAAAATGTCAGCCCAATTTAAAGTGATTTTTGCATTGGTTAGGTTCTAAAATACATTTTGAATCAACTTTGCCAATATCTTTAACTCTTTATCTTCCCATAACACAACAGTAAACATCCCCTTACCATGGGTTCCCATTATGTGAACAAGGTCCTAACCAGGGGAAAGACACTTAGGCAGCTGCAGCACTCACTGCTACAGACTAATAAATGCAGGGTTAAGCAAAGTATATAAAACATACTTTTATAATATTAGAAGAAATGTAGGCTTTGTCAGAAGCATATGAGTGGCTTAGTCTACGCATTCACTCTGCAATGAAGAGGGAGATCTCACCCCATAGCTGGGAGTCCAGTAGGAGGAAATGAAGTACATGCTCCTGTGTCTCTTGAGGTTACCTGATTGATTGAGGCACTTTTAAGCTGTATTTTAGATATAAAAGTTTGGATGTCACAGAATTTATTACAGCTAAACCAACATAAACCGAGATAATGTTAATAGGCTCAAAGACTCCCAAACTAAACACACTAGGACTTAATTCCAATCAAGAGGTGAAAAATGTAGGCGTGACTTTTGACTCAGATTTTAGTCTCCAGGCTCATGTAGAAGGTGTCACAAAAACAGCATTTTGTCATCTAAAGAATGTCTCTAAAGTGGGGAACTTTCTCTCTCTGAGAAACACAGGTTAGACTACAGCAATGCTCTCCTTTCTGGTCTTCCAAAAATTACAATCAACCAACAACAATTAATTCAAAACTGTGCTGCTCAGGTGCTGACTGAGACCAAAACGTGAGCACACATTACTTCTATTTTGAAATTGTTTCCTGTTAATTGATTTTAACATTATTTTACAAGTTTAGAAAACACTACATGGTCTTGGACCAGACTACATCTCAAAAATCACCAAGAATGCTTTTAGCCACTATTGTCCAAACTGACCGGCCTCCCAGAAGAGCTGAAAATATTGATATATTTAAATCCAAATTAAAAACTTACTTATTTAGTCTGGTTTTTATGTAGTGTTTTATAATCATTTCATAGGTTTAACATTAATACATATCCTTGTCATGCTCCCCGGTTCTCCTGCTTCTTTCATCTACTCACTCTGCCACTGAACTACAGTTCCCAGAAGCCCTAGAGTTTCTCTGACCTCATGTGACTTCCTTCTCCAGCTGTCTCCCATTGAGATGTGGATTCATAGAACTACTTAAGCCAAACCTGGAGAACTGTTCATGGTTTGGTATTGTCATTCTATGCACACTTTAACGTAGCCTTCTGTTTTCTACCTTTTGGAAGGTCTTGTATCTGTGTGCTTTGTTATCTTGTTTAGCTTTCTTAGATTGTTAGCTTCCTTAGCTTGTTTAACTTCCTTAGGCTGTTTAGTTGTTCTTTATTTGTGAGTTGTTGTTGTTCATTTGAGTTTCAGAAACATGATCATTTAAAAGTTGCAATAATTTCAGCCAGGAAAGCAACATTTCAGTAAAACTACTACAGTCTAAATGGATATCAATGTTATGTTATTTGAATTTTCAGCACCAGGAGTGTTTTTGGCAAAACAGGATGTATATTAGTCATCTGTTTTGCTGATATCTCTGCCCAAGTGCCCCTCTCTTACTTCCCATCTCTTTTTCATTCAAGCTATTCCTACTCATCCCAGACATTAACTCAACACTGTAAACTCAACCTCTTGATGGCAGTGAATGACCTGTGCTCACTTGACCTCGTGCATGGTCACTATGACCCACTCAAACATCCCATACAGACTTGGGTACCAGATAGAGCAGGGAATGAAACCAATTTGATAATTCACAACCAGAGGAAAGAATTTGACAGAGAGCTCTTGAGTTCTGAAGGGTTTTATTTACAAGGTCCACTCACATTTACAAGGAATCATGGGATTCTTGATAGAAAGCAGGTGTACTTTATCACAGATTCATATCTACTACCAGACACATCGTTCTTTTTTATGCCATACTAGAGGCACATTTATTCCAAACATACAACCCTGTACTGACAAAAAAGATTTTTTGAAGAAATTAGGCTGCCAGTATGAAATTTACTTTTTCATAGCAGCAGCACTTTGTTAAAAAAAAACAAAAAAACACTTGCATTGTACTTATACTCACTGAACACAACTACAAACAGGTATCCAAAAATTTAGAATTCAGTTACTTTCAGGTACATACACTGGTGACATGGGTGTTCAATTATGCACCGCTTGTATGATCTCTATAGAAAAGTATTACCAATAGAATCTCATGTGCCTAAGGTCACCATGGCCAATGATAAGAGGAGGTGCAAATAATAAAAAAAATTGAGAAATGGTCCCTGGAATTATAGCGGATTGTTTCGTTAAAAATGTGAAGGTCAAAATCATAAACGTATATACTCCACCAGACAAATCATGTAAAATGAAGATATTTAATAAATTCTATGAGATAATGAGTGTGAGCTTTCAGGTAATCCTCTGTTTTAAAGATTTTAAAGACCTGCTCTGTGTTGGTTCTGTGAGGGTCCTGATCATTGAATAACAGGAAGGATAGCAAAGTATACAAACAGATAGACTACAGTATGTAATTGTAGAACTACAAAGTACAGGGATGGCACGTGGGTCCAAGTGTCCATGGGGGCACCACTGAAGTTTCCGCTCCAAACCCATCCCCTAGCTCTTCACAAAGTACAAAGTCCTTACACAGGGCAACCATACAACATTTGTGCTTAGGGCACGAACATGCCTAGCACTGACACTGACAAAGTACTCTTATATGTCAGTGAAGCTGATAAAATGTAGAATGTAGATACAAGGAGGTTTTTGGTACCACATCGCAGCAGGTTCGTACCACACTATCTGTTGGGTCTTTTTGGTTTTGCCCTTTGTATTTTTGTTTGGGGGTGGGGAGGACAAACTACAATATATATATATATATATATATATATATATATATATATATGGTAAGTGAAGCTGATAAAATGGACAATGAGTTTAGATACTACTGATATTACTGATATTATATTAGATCTACTGAGATATAACTGTCTGGTTGGTGTACAGTATAGCATACTATTTAAATATAATATTCTAGGAGCCGACAATTGAAATGAGTATAAATACAGTATTTGTCTATATATATATATATATATATATAGTATATATAAGTGTAGTATAGTACGGTGGCCCTGAAGTGCAAACCACAACAACATTAACAAAGCGCTATTACAAATCACAAAACGCAAAAAACATTAACGAAGCGCTATTACAAATCACAAAATGCAAAAACATTAACGAAACGCTATTACAAATTACAAAAACGCAAAAACATTAACGAAAAGCTATTACAAATCACAAAACGCAAAAACATTAACGAAACACTATTACAAATCACAAAACGCAAAAACATTAACGAAACGCTATTACAAATTACAA
>BRDA01071040.1:5289-31186 GCA_036984385.1 Crenuchus spilurus | reverse complement strand
AAAATATTGACATTTGCCATCTCCACATCATTGCATTCAGTTTTTATTCATAATTTGTATAGCGTCCCAACTTTTTTGGAATCCGGTTTGTATAATGTCTGTCTATCTACTGTCTGTCTGTCTACTATCTGTCTGTATGTCTACTGTCTATCTGTCTGTCTGTCTGTCTACTGTCTGTCTGTCTGTGTCTACTGTCTGTCTATCTGTTTGTCTATGTCTCTATCGTCTGTCTGTCTATCGTCTGTCTGTCTGTCTATTGTCTGTCTGTCTGTCTGTCTGTCTGTCTGTCTATCTTCTATCTGTATATCTACTGTCTCTCTGTCTGTCTATCTACTATCTGTTTATCTACTGTCTGTCTATCTACTGTCTGTCTATCTACTGTCTGTCTGTCTGTCTGTCTGTCTATCTACTATCTATCTATCTCCTGTCTGTATATCTACTGTCTGTCTGTCTATCTACTGTCTGTCTATCTACTATCTGTCTATCTCCTGTCTGTATATCTACTGTCTGTCTGTCTATCTACTGTCTGTCTATCTACTATCTGTCTATCTCCTTTCTGTATATCTACTGTCTGTCTGTCTATCTACTGTCTGTCTATCTACTATCTCTCTATCTCCTGTCTGTATATCTACTGTCTGTCTGTCTATCTACTATCTGTCTGTCTGTCTATCTACTATCTGTCTGTCTGTCTATCTACTATCTGTCTATCTACTGTCTGTATATCTACTATCTCTGTCTGTCTATCTACTGTCTGTATATCTACTGTCTCTCTGTCTGTCTATCTACTGTCTGTATATCTACTATCTCTGTCTGTCTATCTACTGTCTGTATATCTACTATCTCTGTCTGTCTATCTACTGTCTGTATATCTACTGTCTCTCTGTCTGTCTATCTACTGTCTGTATATCTACTATCTGTCTATCTACTGTCTGTCTGTCTATCTACTATCTGTCTGTCTGTCTGTCTGTCTATCTACTATCTGTCTATCTACTGTCTGTATATCTACTATCTCTATCTGTCTATCTACTGTCTGTATATCTACTGTCTCTCTGTCTGTCTATCTACTGTCTGTATATCTACTGTCTCTCTGTCTGTCTATCTACTGTCTGTATATCTACTATCTGTCTATCTACTGTCTGTCTGTCTGTCTATCTACTATCTGTCTGTCTGTCTATCTACTATCTGTCTATCTACTGTCTGTCTGTCTATCTACTGTCTGTATATCTACTATCTGTCTGTCTGTCTATTTACTTACTGTGTGTAAATAAATGTCGGTAGTGGCTGAGAAACATGGAGGAGAACTTTGCTCTATAAACTAATGCACTATTTTCCTGAGTTAAGTGATCTTTGCCTCACCAGACTGTGATGCTATAAAGAGACAGATCTTCACCCACAGACAGGGACTCTTTCTTGGGTAATCAAGTGACTCTCGACCACAGAGTGGTACACCGTGGCTAGTAGGCTTCCTGGGGAGATTTTCCTTTGAACTGTTTGTGTGGTTTTTCAACACGCCCCCAACCCCCCTTCCCCCTCTCTCTCTCCCTGTCTCTCTCTCTCTCTCTCTCTCTCCCTCTCTCTCTCTGTCTGTCTCTCTGTCTGTCTGTCTCTCTCTCTCTCTCTGTCTCTCTCTCTCTCTCTCTCTCTCTCTGTCTCTCTCTCTGTCTGTCTGTCTCTCTCTCTCTCACTCTCTCTGTCTCTCACTCTCTCTCACTCTCTCACTCTGTCTCTCTCACTCTCTCACAGGTTTGCACTAAAGTAAATACAGCACTTTCTGATGAAATCTGTGAATTCTACTATAGATTTATATTAGATATTATAGATAGAATTATTACATTACAGATATCATTATAGATAATATAATATAAATAATATAATTTAATTACAGAACATTTCCTGTGAATTTGGTAGGGCCATATTATTTCCACATAATTAAACACTTGAATGAATTCATTTCAGTAACATTGACACATTACCTTTGACTGTGGGGGTTCCACTGTAGTCCAGTGTAGTTGTTACATTTTGGACTGACTCCATCGCTGCTTCTGATGAACAAATCTTGGTTTTAGTTTATCATTCTATTAGATTAAAAAGCAAAACAGGAATAAAATATCTCAGAATTACAGGTGATAATACAGTGTGGACATATTTTAAATTTCCATCATAAATTAACAGAACTACACTATAAAAATAACAAGTCAGCCCAACTTAAAATTTTAAGCTTGAGTTTCACCTGAAATTTCTTAGCTCAGTCACAGGTTTTCCATAAGCATTATTTGTAGTTCTGCATTGGTAAACATAAAATATATGTTGATTCAAACAGTGACTCTTTCTTTCATTTAACATCACTAGACGTCCCCAACCCTGGGCTCCCAGTTATATACAACTGTAATCTCAGCAAGGTTTGAACTCATGATCTTCTGACATTTAGACAGGAATAAAAAAAAAGCATGAGCACTCAAAGGAACATTTGCATGATTAAAGAATTCTTCAAGTGATTAACATGTTCTTATGATGATGAAGATTGATGAAGAATGCATTAAAAAATCATCAGATGGTCCCACAATACCAGCTCCATACATAAAAAAGTCCAACAGCATCTCTATTTTGTGAGAGAACTGAAGAAAGCTCAGCTGCCACCTCTCAACCTTCTACAGAGGAACCATAGAGAGCATCCTGAGCAGCTGCATCACCGTCTGGTTTGGAAATTGCACTGCATCTGACCGCAAGACTCTCCAGCGTATAGGAAGGACGACTGAGAAGATCATTGGGGTCTCTCTCCCATCTCTCACAGACATTTATATCAAGCACTGCATAAAAGCTCTCAGCATTGTGGAAGACCCATTGCATCCATCACATGGTCTCTTCACCTGCTGCCTTCTGGTAGAAGATACCACAGCAGTCAGACCGTCACTGCTAGACAGTACAACAGTTTCATCTCTCAGGCTGTCAGACTCCTTAACACACACAATCTGACTCTCACTGATTAAATATCACTGCACATTTACACAGCAGAGTGTCTGTCTACATAATCATCACAATATGTGCACATTGTACATAAAACTGCTGTTAAAATTATTATAAAACCGATGGTAAATTATTATAAAACTGCTGTTAAAATTATTATAAAACTGCTGTTAAAATTATTATAAAACTGCTGCTAAAACTATTATAAAACTGCTGCTAAAATTATTATAAAACTGCTGTTAAAATTATTATAAAATTGCTGCTAAAATTATTATAAAACTGCTGTTAAAATTATTATAAAACTGCTGCTAAAATTATTATAAAACTGCTCCTAAAAGTATTATAAAACTGCTGCTAAAATTATAAAACTGCTGCTAAAAGTATTATAAAACTGCTGCTAAAATTACTATAAAACTGCTGCTAAAATTATAAAACTGCTGCTAAAAGTATTATAAAACTGCTGCTAAAAGTACTATAAAACTGCAGCTATAAACTCTTCTGCTATACTATACTATACTATACTATACTATACTATACTATAAAATCTGCTGCTAAATATCACTCAGAACCAGATACTGAACATCACATCTGTCCTTCATCCTGTAATGTGTCTTAGTCTAGTTACACAAGCAGAGTTTTGTATTTATGCATTCATTAGTGCTTGTAGTTATTGTCTGTTTATTGTTTTTTTTGCGCTTGTGTTCTGTGTTGACAAGCATATAATAATAGAGGAACCATTTTCGGTGCTCTGTAGAACCTTTTTTCAGAATGATTCTACATAGAAACATCTACAGCACATCTTTTACGGAGCAGTTGGGATTTAGGTGCCTTGCTCAAAGACACTTCAGCTGGGCTTTTCTTTCTGGTTCAGGAGATCAAACTAGCAATCATTCAGTCTCAAACTCACTTCCTCTAACCTTTAGGTTGTAACTGGCTCCACACCAATGACATTTCAGTTAAAGTCTCAATTTGTTAGGGTGACAATTAGCTTCTGTTTCTCATTCTACTGCATTTATATTATTCACCCATTCATGTTTAACTGTTGTACTATTATATTAGGATATTAATTATGAATGCTGGGGTCTTTATACTCTTCCAGCCCCCTTCATCCATCCATCCATTATTTTATTTATGTTTTGATCAGGGTCATGGTGAGTCCACTACCCTTTCACCAGGCACAGGGCTGGGCTTTACAGACTATCCTAACCAAGACCAGGACAGGACACCAATTCATCGCTGGGTACACTCCTGACGACCATGTTTTCAGACTTTGGGAGGAAAGCAGAGACCTCAGAGGAAACCCACGTAGACACAGGGGGAATATGGAAACTCCACCGAGATGGGGACTCAAACCCAAAATTCAGCACTGAGAGGTGAGCATGCTAACCAACAAGACCCATCTTTCTAGCCCATGGATGGCATTAGGGCATGGTGGCAACAGGTTCATGTTTAGTCCTTTTTGTCCACAAACATTTGAACATGTAGTCTATCTTGGAGTCCAATTTTCAGTTTTTACACACACTCAAGCTTGGTTATTGCATTTTACAGACTAATCATTTTTGGTTTGATCAGTTGTAGTAAAAAAAAAAAAAAAACAGAGAAAATCGGGGAGAAAACGGAAGTTAAAATGTGATAAACATCAGAGGTTACATTCAACCACATGCTCAAGCGAGGTTGTTATTTTAGATTTAGAGTAATGAGCTCATTCTTAGCGTAGTCCAAACTTAAAGGTTGACTCAAAATCAGCCCAACGTTCACATTTGTGGATGGTTTGATTTATTAGGTACCAGAAACTGAGCCAACTCAAATGAGACAAATTGCTGTTGCCCCAGCTAAGAATTTTTGCAGAATGTTTTCTGAATGTTAAAAATGTTGCCAATTTTTTTTTTTTTTTTTTACATTCAATCTAAATTTTCTAAATGTTTCTAGAACGTTTTGATTCATCACATTCCAGTAATGTTGCTGGAGCATTATGAGGACCTCACATAAAGTAGGTTCAAATACTGTTCACACACAAAGAAATAAACTGGTTTCAAAACTGGTTTGAATCAGAAACAATTTATTTAGAATAGTAGCAAACATGACCTGTCCTTCCTATAACACTGTCTGCTCTGAACATCCTCCAGCTCAAATCAATGCCATGATATTGAGAACCTATAAAAACGTCTCCAAACATTGCCATAATGTTAGCGTTTGTCTAACTGGGAGCATTCCGTGAGAAGCGTTGATGCAAACCATTATTACATCACACGTTTTCAGAACATCCCTGGACCATTATTTCTGTAAAACTTTCCTGCTAACTTTTAAAAACGTTGCTGAATGTTCTTATGATGTTCTCCGTTAGCTGGAACCTGTGAGGCTCCATTTACTTTATTTAAAGTTACGAGACTGTAGTAAGTAGTTCAATGTGGTTAATAAAGTAACGGAAAATGAGCTGCTTACCTTAGCACTTCTTCACTGCTGGGAACACACTGTCACAAACGTACTGCAATACACTCCTCATTACAACACCACATTCTTCCTCTGCAAGAAAAAAAAAGTAAAGGAGGAAGTGCCATGTACACAATTCATCTTGGCACCACAACTGCATTTCTCACATTAACAGCCTGGAGAACCTGTATGTTGGTGGAGTTCTCCGGACTGAACCACCTGCTGCCTGTTCTTCTCCATCATTTTCACTCCAGGACGTGTCAGTGCACATATCTCTATGGTTAAACTACACCCAGTATCATTCTTACATTTCACCCATGTCTATGCTTACACGTTCATTTACATGCTTATAGTACCTCAAATTCTGTTGTGACACTACATCATTTTCCGCAGGTACATTAAGACCCATTTCCATGGATTTGCTACATTCATTTCTATACTTAATTTACATCCATCTCCATCATAACATTTCAACTCATTAACATTTCCATGTTCATGCAGGCTTGTAAACGAGGCAATTAACAAAAGCTTAGCTTTAAAATACTGTACAGACGTTCTGTTAGTGAGCTGGACACCAAATATGATACCAGATATGATTTGGACTAGTCTATCATTGTTACTTCCAGTATTTGCCAAATTTTCACCTGCCAATTTAGTAGCAGCTAGTAGCCAATTAACCCATCCCATTCGTTAGGAGCTCTCCCCATCACTTTACATTGTCTCTGACTCTAGAAGGGTTAAGACAAGCACAAGCCTCCTCTGATGCGTGTCAACGTCAAATTATGTGTATATAATAGCACACAGAGAACATATAACTTAGATTTTCAACTTTAATGGCATAGTTACAGAAGACACCCTGAGAAGACGGAAATCTACTTTATGGACACAAATACTGCAATAAACTGTACAGTGCTAATATAATAAGAACTTTGTACAATATATTTAAAAAACACACAATAACAAATATGTGTATGTAGTTATTTTGAAAATAATTCAGTCTTTATAGTATTGCTGACTCCTTCTATATACAACTACACACGCCCACAAATGTTGTCACGGTAATGACTATATAAAAATACATAAATAAAATTAGATTAATTAATAAAGTATTATTATTATTATTATTATTATTATTATTATTATTGACTAAAATAAATCAATAAAATTTTGTCCATGAAATGAAGGTGAAAAATACAGAAAAAACATGAAAATGAAAATGTAAACAATAGTCTCTGGCTTTACAGCGCTACAGAGACCGTTGCTTAGCAACGCTCGACTCGCTTCTCCTATTGGTCGATGCGCCTCAGAGCTCGTCTCTGATTGGTTGTCCCTCTGCAGACGTGCTCTGCTTGTTCTAGATGAAGGTGCCATTTTGTACTGAAGCAAACACAGACGGGGAAAATAAAGATCTTTTTCGTTCTGTTCGTTTGGTTTCTGAGATTCTTTAAAGTGACGTCTTCATTTGGTCTGGAACAAAAGACATGCTTTAGATATCAAAAGCCCAAAGAAGCCGGTAAGTCGGTTTGAGTGAGGGTTTTTTCTGGTGTGGAGATACATGACCTACATTTTTCTTTTGTCTGTTTAGCTCAGCTTACATCTGCATTACTGATAAACTTCTGCTTTTTCTTTTATTTCACTCATTATTCAACACAGGTAGATAAATAGTAGCAAGGCAAGTTTCACACACATATATATCAGGCAGTAATAAGAATATATATACGCTAGAATGTTAGAAAATATGAATAAAAGTAGCTGTAAGCATTAAAACAGATCTGCTAGGTTTACACTAAATGCTATGAGAGTTTACTGTACAGTGAGTATCTGTGGATAAGTGTCAGCATCTCCACAAATGAAAACATTGTAGTTAATTTTTGTTCATAATTGAATTAAAAAATAATCATAATTAATTCTCAAAAATATATGCAACTTGACACATTTAAAACCTTTTTCAATTTAATGTTAAAACTGAATAATGAAATGAGACAAACTTAATCAATCAATCAATTATTTTGGAGACTCCTTCAGAGACATGAAATTTTCAGCAGCTTCCACAACAGAAAAAACAGATAAAAGATTAAAATAACTAAAGAAAGCTAAAATTACTCTTTTTAAATGAAACACAGTTAAAAATGTACATGAAAAATATTATAATAATGTAAAATTGGGGATTTCTAAGCTATAAGCGAAACTGATCAACAGTAAGATGTCACTTTATGTGTAATGAATATATACAGATATATGAATATCATCCTATATATGAATATATAGGAGGTTTACAGTGAGAATGAATTAAACAGGTAGTATTCAGTATTTACAGTCTAAATTGTATCGTGAAAAGTGCCATAACAGTAGTGTGTATCCACAGAAGAATACAGTACTTTGTATGTTGTGACCTGATGTGATTGACAGTAGAAGATCAGTCCTGTATCTGCAGTGAGGAGACTCATTGTAGATCTTTACTGCAGTGGGTAAGAAGGATGGAGAACTGTATCAGTCTCCATTGAATGTGCTCTGTTCTATTCTACATTGTGTCAGCAGTTTGATTATAATTTGGCAGCTGCTTCTCGTGGACTCATCCTTCACTAAAGTAAAACATTTTGTTTTAATCACATATTTCAGTGAATAAAGGTGAAAAACAGAGGACCACCCCTTCAATTTTAATGGAAGCTTTCTATACTGTGTGGACAAATAGATAGCTACTTGTGCCTTAAAGCATTATTAATATAGCTTGACTTTGTTTATATTATTTGACATATTATATTTCATATGCTTTTCTCTTTGTTCATAAAGGTGACGTTATAGGATACACCGCCTAGATGTGGATACCTCTTCAAATTAGAGGACATCAGCTGCTAACAGGAGCATAAAATAAGCATATGACTGCTTAATCTCCATTGATAAGTGTTTGCCAGTAGAATGGGTCGGACAGAAGAGCTCAGTGACTTTCAACGTGGCACGGTCATAGGATGCCACCTAGCTAAAAAGTCAATTCGCGAAATTTCTGCAATGCTAGAGCTGCCCCGGTCAACTGTAGGTGCTGTTATTGTGAAGTGGAAACGTCTCGGGATAACAACGCCTCTACCACGAAGCGGGAGGCCACACAAGATCTCAGACCGGGACCTCCAAGTGTTGGAGCGCGTGGCGAGTGAGAATCGTCTGTCCTCGGTCGCTACGCTCACTAGCGAGTTCCAGAACGCCTCTGGAAGCACCGTCAGCCCAAGAACTGTACGGCGAGAGCTTCACGGAATGGGCTTTCGCGGCCAAGCAGCCACACGCAAGTCGAAGATCATCAGGCGTAATGCCAAGCAGGACCTAGCAGAGCCCAGCAAGAAAAAGTCAGCTATAAAGAGCGCGTAAGTTGGTTGAGCGTAGCTATTTTAGATTGCCTTCTTAGCTCTTCATACATTTTTTGTTTGTAACTGATTTAGCCAACTTAGCCAACTCAAAACAAATACAAACGAGAAGAAAAAACATGAACAACAATATAGAGAGAGAGCTAGAGAGAGCAAAATTGGCCACGCCAATGGGATGGGTAGATGACGCCCCCCCATCGCTACTACCATGCATTTTTGGCTAGCTCAGGTGTTTGCCAGCTGATCCATCAGAGCTGGGGATCCTGCGCTTTCCTCCGAGCATGTTGGCTGCCCAGCGACAATGTATCGGCAGCAGTTAGAAAAGAGGCGGAGCCTGATTTCACATGCATAAGTGGAGGTCTGTGCTAGTCATCACCTTACTAGAGTCAGAGACATTAAAAGTAATTGGGAGAGTTGTAGTGGATGAGTGAGTCGATTGGCTACCATGACAGTGCGGGCAAAATTGGGTCAAAACAACACCACACAGGAAGAAAAAAAAAATGGGGGGGGGGCAGGTGGAAAAAGGTTGAGGTTTATGTGCCCTGTTTAGGTTGGTAGGATAAAGAATTATGGGTCGTTCACATGCCACTTTAAACGCTACCTTTGCTGTCTTTTGCAGTTTTGAATGACAAACTGTGAAACCAAACAGACAACAAAATAAAAAATAAGTACTAATAATAAATACAGTCTGAAAACAATCACAACTTGCTTTGTCTACATTTGCAGTAGTACCCGTGAACGTCATGAAAATGTTCACAACTACAGTGTTTTGTATGGAGGACCAAAAATGACAAAAATATAAATAAATGAATAAATGAATAAATAAATAAATGGAGGACCAAACATGACAAAAGTATAAATAAATAAATAGATATACATTTTGTCATGGAAAAGTGTATATACTAATAATAAATATTTTTACTTTATTTATGTATTTAACATGTCTATATTTATTTATTTATGTATTTCCACTCGTGTGCATTTACTTTTCTTCAAACCGTGTGTTAATTGAGTGGGCGGTCCTAACCTCATTCTAAAAGCACAATTGGTCAGTTTGGTGAACCAGACAGAAACAATCGAACAACACTATCTTGTAATAACCCGAGTTGGCATAAATAAATAAATGTAGGCATGTGGAAATACATAAATAAATAAATGTAGACATGTTAAATACATAAATAAATAAATGTAGACATGTGGAAATACATAAATAAATGTAGACATGTTAAATACATAAATAAATAAATATAGACATGTTAAATACGTAAATAAAGTAAAAACATTTATTATTAGTATATACACTTTTTAATGAAAATTATATCTATTTATTTATTTATTTATACTTTTGTCATGTTTGGTCCTCCATTTATTTATTGATGTATTTAATTATTTATTTATTTATTCATTGATTTATCTATCTATTAATTAATACATTAATTTATTTATACTTTTGTCATTTTTGGTCCTCCATAGTTTTGTACACTCACAATGGAAAAGCCAGTAAACACCTGGCAGATGCTGACTCCACTTCATTTAAAAAAGAACAGAATTACTCTCTTTTGCCAAACAAAAGCTCGGTCTCAGATGCTGATGATACACAATAATACGTGTAAGAATTCACATCGAACTCTGGATGAATGTTCAGATTGAAATGTTCTTCCTTACGGTTGCTGGTCTGAAGTTGACTCTATGATGTGTGCTTAGTAAGGACAGCTCCAACACATCTGGTGACATTTTATTAAAATGGGTTTCTGCTTCCTTGCTGCTATGAGAAAAACAGCGAGCCAGCACACTTAAATTGAGGGCACCTGATTTTTAGCAAATGCTTGCACACGTTTTGTTAAATTTGGAAGTACGTCACATAAGTGAGCTTCTGGAAAACTACACAAGCTGCTTTTAGTAGAGCTGTGTATTGGCAAGAACCTGGTGATCCGATATGTAACGATACAGAGGTTATGATTCAATATTTTGTGATATCACAATACTGAAAACAATCTAATTTTAGGAAAACTGCCCTTATGCTACTTGGAGTGGAAGAGTGCAGTGGCTGAAGATTGATTGTGCTGCCATCTAGTGGTCAACAGTGTAAATGCAGCACAAAATGATTAGATTAGGTTTAACTGTATTGTCATTACACATGTACAAGTACAAGGCACTGAAAAGTAGTTCAGCATCTAAACAGAAGTGCAATAAGCAGTCAGTGCAGATGTAGAGATACAGTATAAAGTATACAAAATATAAGCAGAGGTAAGGACAAATACACATGTAAATATGGAGGTATTGTGAGTTGTTGTAATTATGCATGTAAATGTATTCTAGAGGCATTGTACACATAATATACATGTTGAATAGAAATATGAACATACACAGATGCAATAGAATGTATTATAAACATAATTTAATATAAATATGATGCCTTTACATGTAAACTATTCAATAAAAATTTATAGTTTTTAGAGCCTCAGGACGCTGACACTATTACCAGAGGATCGTAAATTTGAATCCCGGTCATGCTGTTTGCCATCAACAGCCGGGGCCCAAGAGAGCAAAATTGGCAGTGTACATTTCTAGGGCTTTTAACACTTGTCATCTCTGATAAAAATAGTAATATGACACCTTTTGCTTTTAGGACATCCACTGGTGAAGAAGCTCAAGAATCCACAGACACCTGGACAGCACCTGAGCCAGCAGTCACTTTGCCAAACTTGGAGGACTCTTCCCCAAGCCAGAGCATCACCACCCAAAGCTAAAAGCTGCAGGGTTGTTACGGAGTGTAAGATCAGTGTATTAACTTTGCCATTTGCCCCTTGTGAACCACAGCCTTAAAAACACAGTGGCCAACAGATATCTCAGACAGTGGCCATTTTTGTTATTTGCAAAGGTTCGTTTCAGTTTACCCTTCACAAAAATGATGGTTTGGAGGATAACACCAATACTGGAGGACAAGAGCAGCGTCGTGTGCTAAATTAACAGCATATGTGAGCGGTGGTGTTCATATTTTACCATTTCCTTTTCATTTTCACCACCTTCTTATGCTTTTATAATCTTATTTCACAATAAAACTGTGAATTTTGGAGGTTCCAAGACCACGAGAGTCTGCTGGACGGCATGCTGATGAAGTGATGCACTACAGATTCCCTACTACACCTGTTCAAGATCAGGCAGAAGACGCAGAGCCCAGGAACAACTCATTCCATCAAGTTTTATAACGTTTTGAAGGCTTAATGATCATTTTGGCTGCCCCGTCTAATTGTCCTCGTCACGCAGAGGAGTTGATTCATCTCAAGGTCTCCGAATATCTTCATGTCATCACTCTTGTTCAAGGCTGGCTCACGAAGGACATCAAAACACTCGTTTCCTGTATGAGGATATCTATCAGGCTGTGTTCAGACTGCAGGCAAATCAGATTTGTTACCGACATCAGATGTGCTGAGATGACCGTTCACACTGTTATTTACAAGTGATCAGATCACATTTGCTCGTGCAGACATCACAAACCCGTCTCCATGGCATCTGCGGTAATGACGTAGGCGTCACGCTGGTGAGTTGGCTTCAGGGTTGCCAGGTTTGCAGTTTTTGGACTGCGTAAAAATGTGCCATTACTTCTAAAACACTCATATTGACACAGTAGATAAAATAGAGCTGGAGATGCATTAAGTAGACTTTCTAATATTAGAAGATTCAGCGGAGGGATCTGAGTTTTAATTACTAAACAATTGTAGGCATTTTCTTTTCTCTCGCTGTCTTACATGATATTTAACAATAATATTAATAATACATACATATATATATTTGGTGCTTGGAAGCTTGTGAACCCTTTAGAATGTTCTATATTTCTGCATAAATATGACCTAAAACATCATCAGATGTTCACATAAGTCCTAAAAGTAGACAAAGAGAACCCAGTTAAACTAATGAGACACAAATATTATACTTGCTCATTTATTTATTGAGGAAAATGATCCAATATGACATATTTGTGAGAGTCAAAAGTATGTGAACCTTTGCTTTCAGTATCTGCGGTGACCCCCCTTTACAGCAATAACTGTAAACAGTTTCATTTAACAAAAAAGTTCTATTCTGGGATTAGACTCTAGATCAGGGATACTCATTGCGCGGCTCCTGAGCCACATGCGGCTCGCCGTGCTTTATTGGTGGCTCTCGTGACCGGTTACAAAAGTACGCTAGCACAGCCAAAGTATTTTTAAAGTATGCTGCAGAGACATATAATGCTCCAAGCACTTGCCTTCTATTTCTGATTTTGCCTCAATTAACGTTGGTCCCAAATGGGGGATACTGTGGAAGCTGGCAACACAGGCACTGTTTCCAGCAGCAGGTTGCACGAGACAGCAGAGCACAGTTGCCAGGTTCGCGGCTTTCACGCCAAATTGGGCTTGTTTGAAAATCCAGTCGCGGGTAAAAAAATTCAGGGGTTAGGGGGGGTTTTTTGCGGGGTTTTTTGGGCTACTTTAAAAAAAATTGCCGCGACCGCCAAAAACAACAAAAAAGTGGGTGTTCCCTTGGATGCTACGTGAATGAGAACATAACGACAACTAAAGGAAGGCAGTCATATAAAAAGTTTGAAATGAAGGAGCCCTTAAAAGTCACCAAAAAAAGATGAAAACAGAAAATGGCAGTTAAAATTGTGTACGAGTGAGCTTGAGTGAAGTTAAATAACAGATGGAAAGAACTGTCATATAACCAGAAATCACAAGACGATGAAAAAAGAGGATCAGAGGAGAGAACAGAGTTGAGGAGGAGCAAGAACAGAAATAAGTCGGTTTTGTTTTTGTTTTGCTAATTATGGTAGTATTAAATGTTCTTGAGTGGGATATAAAACTTATAAAAGAACTAATAAAACACTCATGTGACCATATTATTAATTACTTTAAGATAAATAGCAATACTGATGATAAATCACTTATAAACAAAATACTAAGTCATACGAGTTGTTCTGCCATTCGCTTCAAACGTGTGACAGACTGGGCTAGTTTAAGCTTCTAAAGGGCGAGTTTTAGACTGACTTTAGGCTGGATATTTTTGTTGGACCTGGCAACCCTGCAGCAGAGTGGCTACACCGCAGCAGCGATTCTATAAGCCACGTAGTTCATAGGTTGTTTATTTTTTCCCATTATTTGAGTGACTTGGGGTGATATTGTGGCTCTCTCCTTGACTTTGATCTGTCAATGTGGCTCTTTTGAAAAACATAGTGAGGATCACTGCTCTAGATTATTTTTGGTTCGTTTTAAGCCTGTCCGGAACAGCTTTCTGTCAGACAGTGAGCTGGAGAATATTTCAAGACCTGGCAACCTGCGACACTGCTGTGATGCTCGTCATTCTGGATTTGACGTGGTCGTCGTTTGTCATGTTGCAAGTGATGCACAGCCAGTACACATCTGATTGCATTTCAAACCACCTCCAAATGTGACTTGGATTTGTGAAAATCTGATTTTGTGTGGATTTTGGCTGCTCGGACTAAAAAAAATAAATCTGGATACAATCTAGATAGGACAGACATCAGATTTGGGCAGTCTGGACACTGCCTACGTTCTCAAAGATCACCATGGAATGTTTGACCTTGTTTGGCCTTATGAGACTCATCCAATTTTTAGACAGCTAGGTTATGGAACTAGTTAAAAGATGACTTTGTGGAGGCCTTGTACACCACACAAAAGCATGGACCTCATCTTTGTTGGACTCCATTATAATAGCTTTTGCTCAGTAATGGTACATCAGCGATTGTGAGCATAGTGTGCATGTAAATAACAAATCTACAGCTGTGGAAAATCTTGAAGAATGCTCACTTTCTATTAAATTTGGTCGTTTCTATTTAAATTCTGATCGTTGTCTTGGTATTAATTGCTTTTTCAGCTTCAAGGCCATTTGGTAAGTACAGAGCCAGGTTGTGGATCGTGCAAAGCTAGTGTAGGTTTATATGTTTGGCTTTAAACAGCTAAAATAGTATTTTTCATCATGTGAAATAGCAACATTTTTAAATAACAAAAATATTCTGGCATTTTTATTTAAATCAGATTCTGATTTATTGGCCAAATATGTTGATATACACAAGGAATTTGTTTCCGGCCGCTGGTGCCTCTCTGGTATATTACGTCACTGAAGTTGACATACTTTACATTAGGTGTCCCTCACGGGACAAAGTCAAATTTGGTATACAGCCTACACTTCCTGCCTGCACAACATACCTTGACCTATTTTCCAAACATAGGCCGCACGGCTGATCTCACACTGCAGGTGTAACAACAGTCTGCCAGATACGGAATTCAGTCTTTAGTTCTTCAGCTGCAACAAATAATGCCTGCAGTCAAAGTAACAATAACATTTAAATAAACAACCCGAGTATGAATGAATGAATGATTGTTACACTTATATAGCACCTTTCTCAACCCCAAGGACGCTTTACAATCAACACACTCCATTTACACACACCCAATCACACACAAGAGTAGAAGTTAAAATGCGTTTACTCACTGATATACTTCAGTACAAGTTACTTTACTCGCTGATATACTTCAGTACAAGTTACTTTACTCACTGATATACTTCAGTACAAATTACATTACTTTACTCACTGATATACTTCAGTACAAATTACATTACTTTATTCACTGATATACTTCAGTACAAGTTACAGTACATTACTCACTGATATACTTCAGTACAAGTTACATTACTTTACTCACTGATATACTTCAGTACAAGTTACATTTCATTCCTTTACTCACTGATATACTTCAGTACAAGTTACATTACATTACATTATTCACTGATATACTTTAGTACATAAAAATGACAATCTAAAACACTGAAATGGGTACTCAGACCAACCTGACAAGTGTCTGAAACCAAATCCAGGAAAGTGTAGGTTTAGGTAACTGCTGTACTGTTAGTTTAATGTTTTTGTTCAGATTCAGAAACTTTCCAGCAGTTAGTTTCATTCAACATCACAATGCCTCACACCCAATACAACATCAACACAAAAAAGAATCGGTTGTGGCCCACAAATGGTCAAATGCAATGGACGTTAACAAAGACCACCAAATCTTCACACATAGACTTCTGCTGGAGGTGTAATCTCCCTGCCTTTGTCTCTTCAGGTCTTGATGTGGAGAATTGCCAAAGTGAGAATGTCTTATAATCCTGTCCTGAGAGAAGTTACTGAGCAGGGTGTGGGGGAGTACTTTCTTAATCTGAGGGATGTACAGCCCAATCTCCAGCATGCATGGTCTACAAACCATCAAACAAGGCTGAGCTGCTTGAATTTTGCTTGATGATTGGCATAAAGTCACCCAACAGTAATGAGAAAGACTCCAAATGTCTGAGCAAATACTTAAAGCATAAGTTGTCTTTTACCTTTTTATTTAATGTGCTCATGTACTTATTTAGCATGTGGCTAAAAGTATGAAGCAGTAGTTTAGCTGTTTAGCCTGCATTGGAAAATGTGATGGACACTGCTTTAATGTTGACCAGAAGAAAATAGAGAAGTGCACACTTCACACATTACTTCACAAGTTTCAGTACTAATATGCATATGAATTGTGGGGGTTGACAGTGTTGGAGGTTTAAATGTGTGGTTAAACATTTTATCAGGTGTGTAAGCATGTCCAGTATGTAACACGGGCAGAAAGAATAGAGAAGAATCAGGTAATCTCATCAATTAACCACCATTTTCACCAGAAGATGACCTTTTAGATTAGACCAGCTTTTGTAATGATGTACAGTAGGATGTTCCAAAAAATTTTGACTTAAAATTTTTTAAATCCCACTCTCTTATTTTAAGATACTGCTGGAATTAACAATGTGGTGAAAAAATGTTAAGATTGACTTAATATTTAGGGTATTTAGCATCAATGCACGCAAAGTGATTATTATCAGTTTATTATCAGTATAAAAAAGTACAGAAACCAACAACAAACCATTTTATTACCAATTAAACTGTTGAGTAGAGCTGCGATGCTCACTATGATTAACTACGTGAATTATTAAAAGCATCACAATCACTTACTCGGCAATTCAACTTGTGAGGTGTAATGAATATTTAATAGTAAAGCACCAAAACAGAAAAGTCAGTAAATGTTGAGATTATAATAAGTAAACTAAACTAAACAAACTAAGCAGCATTGTTTATAGTCACTGACCTTCTGTCAATAAAAGTTACATTTACAGTAAATTTGATTTCATTTGATTGAGCATTGACCCCAAATATCAACTTATCTTAATAAAAAATGACACTTTTACTTTTCCACAGTAGTATCATCGAATGGAAGGGTGGGAGGAAAAAATTGTGCATACCCTGGACCACCCTAGTGTAAATTATAGGTTTATCCAAGACTTTTATTAAAGCTATCTAAACTACTTATCTAGTATTTAATCTAGCTCTCACTCTTTCCAATCCCTGCAACATAGAAACAAAAAACAACTAAAGCCCAACTTTGCAGGACTTGTTCTAAAAATTACTTTGTTAAAATGTACTAATTGTGTCAAATTTGGCAATGCATTTCCGGGTCCAATATGGACAAACGATGCTTGGTTATTTGAACCCCAGCTGTTTTGGTCCCAGTGGGCTGGGATGTGAAAACCTACCCAACTATTGGGTAAAAACAACCCAATAGTTGGGTTGGGTAAAAATGGGTTCCTACCCAGGCTGGGTGAAAATGAGTTACAACTACCCAGACTGGTTGAAAATGTTAAAATACCTACAATTCTAGGCCAGTGTTCAAGCAAACACCACCCATACACCCATATGGATAGACAGATCCATAAAACTTTATTCCAAAGGAAATTGTAGCTTTACAGAAGCAAAAAAAAAAGACTTATACAAACATAAGGCTGAAATAAAAACAGATACAAGTTTAAATATAATATTAGTAGTTATATTCATTTCCAAATCAGAATTATTAGCTAAGTATGTTTGGTACACAAAAGGAATTTGTTGGATTTTTTTTGTTTAAATTGTTTATTAACATATTTACATATGCATATTAACACTGTTATTACACGAAATGCTATGTGGTAGTTTACAGTATCTATCTTTTTCATTTAAACTCGTATGACTAATGAACACAATAATACTTATTATGATGTAAAATGCAGTAATTGATCAGTAACAGCTGAAATATAGTCTCAGGGTAGTCTGAACAGCTGTTACTGCTCTTCGTGTAAATGGTGAAGAAGAACAAAGAAAAGGTGAGTCGTTCATATATAAAATAACAAACAGCACATGTCTTTAACTTAGAAAGTGAAGAATAAGCGATAAAACATGTAAAAAGACAACAAAGAAACTGATTAAATGAAAGAAAACGAGAAGTTGTCGCTGTGTGAAACCCCCACTCAGATACCGTTGCCTAGCTCATGACGTAACGAAAGCAACAACATGCCAGCGTCCCTTCTCCTATTGGTTAACGTCTTTCAATGCTCGAATATGATTGGCTGCTTCGCGCCAGACGCGGGGTACTTCTTCTTGACGGAGGAGCCATTTTGTTGTGAGTGAGAGAGAGAGACGGAGGAGAGAAGAGAGAAGAAGGAGATAATCTTCGCTGAGTTTCGGGTTGTGGAGGTTGTTTACACGGTGTGGAAGTAACTTCTTCACTTGGAGCTGCAGCACATATAACCGGCCTGTATTAAACGACGGCCTTTCGCCATCAAAACCAGCGGAAGTCGGTAAGTCTGTGTATCCTGTAGTTTTTGTTAGCATTTAGCAATCGAGCTAACAAAGCCTATCGACGCCATGTTGGAGGAGCTCTTTGTTTTGGTGCGGAGCCAGAATATATGACCTAGATATATACTTATTTCTTATTTTCTTTAAAACTTGTCTTATGCAGGGGGCACTTTAGATTTTAAGGTTTCGGTCAGAGTTACCAGCACGGCTGTAAATCGTTTTATAAAGGTTAAATTAATGTTATAGTGAACTGTTTATGTAACACGAACACTGGAAAAACATACAAGCCGGAAATGGACAGAATTCGTTAATTGTTATTGTTTTGGAAACTATCTTAACCCTTCAATCACATTATATTTAATAGTTATTAACAACTAATGATGTGTAAAATAATTATTAATCTCATTAAGACAGTTTTTACAGTAATTACATAGGTTTGCATGTACGCGTTGGTTCCGATGTACAGTTCTTTTTTTTTCATCTTACATTTTACATTTCATACACTTAATTTTTGTATTGAGCTAGTTACTGATGTACAAAATTGCTGAAAAACAATGTTTAAAGCAAATTTGAGCTGTTCAGTGACGTCATATTAGATTTTTAAAATGGCTAGCTTCCTAATCATGATATGGCTAGTTACTTAAAAGTTATTGTTTAATGAAACTGCACACATGTACATTAACTAATCACATATGTGATTATTTTAAAGAAGTATGGAAACAATTATACATTATTTTTTTACTATTCATATGAAGAAACATGTGCTGATGTGTCTCTCCTGCCTTTGTAGATCAGCGGCTTCCCAGTGCGCCGTGTGCCGGGGTGAACTGATGTTCAGCTCGGCTTCACGACAAAACATCGCTCGCTGGCACATGAAAACCTCGGACACTGTGGGCCTAAAGCGTGCAGTGAGAAGTAGGTTGACTACTTCGAGGACCTGGAGCCCGATTGGGGAAGAAAAGTTAAGAAATAAAGATTTCTACGCGCTCAGATTCGTCAGCACAAAGAGGTGAGTCTACAGAGTTTGAGAAAACAAGCCTTAGCTGGGCGGAGGGGGAGGGGCCAGAGTCCTGGCTGATCTGCACGTAGCTCTTTGTTATGGTCGAGCCAAAGGAACACAGCCAGATTTACTTCCCGTTGCTGCTTTTGACTTTTAAGACTTGTTTCTATTTTCTCTTTTAAGAAGGAGAATAATTGTATTCATATTTTCATTCGTTTTTTGCAGTTTTGTAATTTTTTCCTATCCTGTGCTAGCACTGTAAATGGTGCATTCAGCTTAGATTTGGGCATTTCTGTCTTAAATGAACTATTTACCTACCAAGAAATAGGCTGCATGTCTAAACAAGTGTCCTCTGTGTCATTGTTTTTAATCAAGGTGACACCCAGTGTGAGCAGTATGGGAGGCGGTGAAAGATACAACATTCCAGCGTCCCACCCCGATCACTCTGTGTCCAAAAAGAACCAGGTTGGCAGGGCCAAGCAAAGGAGCCGTAACCAAACCGGAGGAGTGTTTGCAGTATCTACTGGAGCCCCGACAGGGCCCCTCCTCCACAGCCACCGCAGGTGCGAGAAGGGTAGCGGCTATTCGTGGTCTCCTGAGGCACGGCAGGCCGTGTCTTCAGAGAAGAAAAACGGTTCGGTTCGGTTCACCACACCATACGACCAAAATCTGGAGGGAGCCATGTCACATCTGAACAACCTCTTGGCAGCCCAGTGTGGCCACAGTTACGCAGGGGCCAAGTTCAGTGACCCCCCATCACCTAGCGTCCTGCCCAAGCCTCCCAGCCACTGGATGTCTCTACCCATGGGCCCTTGCGATCGCCGTGAAATGATGGCCTTCCAGTTAAAGAGCCTTCTAAAGGTGCAAGCGTGAGAACGACTCGTGTTGATCATCTCTCAAAGCCAGTGATTGAACGAAGGCTCCACTTTGATGTCACCATCCTGGAACTCTGTAGCACAGCAGTACCTCTTTTAGCCATTTTAAATTCATTAGGTGACCATTTTGCAGCTTTCTGCATATGTAAAAAATTTTTACCTGGTTTCCGCAGCCTGGTTTACGCCTACATTTGGACTAAAGGCTTTTTCAGTGGTAAATTACCATTAGTATGAAAGTTTAGTCAAAACCTAGACTTAATCCTCGTCCAGGAAGCTGGTTTCCAGAGATGGATTAAGCCCAAATCTGGACTAAAGTCTTATAAATGGTGTATCACCATTGATGCATTAAAATGCAGTCCAAAGTTAGGCTTAATCCTTGTCCATGAAACCTTTTTTTTTTTAACCTACGGTGTTGTGCTGCTGCAGCCTTGCAGGCGGGAGAGCATTGAGTGGAGCCGCATGCCTTTTAAAGAACGATGAACTGAACTTCCTCCTTGTTTATGTTGCTGAGATGCTGTTTTTGTTTTGCTCTTTTTTTGCTGGCCGTTAATGGGAGTAAATATGGATGCACAATGCTAGGTTGACCACGCTTCATACTGTTTTTCCAAATAGAGGCCTCTTTCAAACCCTGAGCATGAGGTTTTAATCATGCCAGGGTTTTGGAGAACCCTTTCTGTGCTAAGGCACTTAAGAATTTGTAGCACACAGGTCCGTAGGTTTGAGAGAACATCTGGTTTATTGTTTCAGGGGAAGAAAAAGCTGCTCGACTCTGCTCTGAAGTCAGAGTGATGTGAATGGGAGACCAAGCTTTTGTGTAGCTCTTTTGGTTTAGCGCTTGTGTATCAGACCTTGCATTTTCAACTCCTATATATTTTTTTTTTATTTGTTAATTGCGCTGTGCGCATTGCACTATGGGTGTTGAAATTTGGCAAGGTTTGCATCATCCATGTTGCGTCAATCATGTTTAGGTTTACTGAAGCAATAGTTAATTTTTTTTGTCCCCTTATCACATGCCCACAAGTGCCATGCGTGCCACAACAGGTGAAGCATTATACTTATTTCTGAGAAATGATTTGAATGCAATCAGTAATGTTTTAGTTGTAAGCTTTCCAAATTTAGCGCTTTACTTCGGAACACCTGCAACAGCAAATGATAGCGGAGGAAGGTCCGAGTCGCTACAATGTTATTACATTTTGCTTCGTGGCCTTGTTTGCTGTGTTGCGTTCTGAGGTGATGGTGTTTTTGTAGCACTGTGGACATTGATATGGGACACCAGTGTGAAAGTGTTTACATTTACAGGGAAACCAATGAAGGTCTTGGTGAAGTCTGCCAAAATTCTTTCCCTTTCACACTTGGTGTCCACTTTGCACTGCTGTTGTTAGAGATGCATTCTTCCCAAGAATATATATATATATAAATATATATGAGAACAGCTCCCCACTTCCTCATTGGTTGGGTAAACAGCATGTGGAAGTGTTCGTACCTCTCTCTTGCGTAAGAGTATTAACGGCCATCTGAAAGACGACGAAACGAAGCCGAAGACTCTGATATCTATATAGAGCCATGTAAATAATGAAATGTATAAAATATTGTAGCATATTGTACATTTTGTGCAGGGTTTTTAAACCTGCAGATAAAAGTATTTTTAGTAACAACACTGAATGTAAGTCGCGCAGAAAGACGTGGCTTGATTTGAAATGCTGAAATATTATTTTTGTTTAAAAAAAGAAAAAAAAACAATCTATTTGCCTGGAGCGCGTGGATCCCCTGCACTGTGCAGCGTGATCTTGCCAGTGATCTTGCACATAATGCTTTTATTTTGTATGATACACAGTGCAGAGGGAAAGAACAAGCTTTAAGTGCAAATTAAAAAATATATATATAATGAACTTAATAAAACTTTTAATGAGACTTTTACACCTTTACATGAATTACTGGTTTTACTTTTAGGCATTTAAGCTTTTCCAGTTCTTGAATTTGAACACAGTACTTTTTCCATTCTCAGATGTGATTTTGCACCCTGACATCAGTCTTTCCTCCGCAGGCTGATGTTCGGCTGCGTGTCGCTGCACTTTCCGGTTTCGTTTTTGACATTAAACTGAAGCCCTTTTTCTCCATTTTGTAAGGTGTGAAAGTCTCAGATTTTAATTGGCTTTGAATTTTGTCCCAAACGTTTCAATGTCACTGTGAAAAAAAAAACTGAAAGCCCATTGATTGTAATTGGTATGTACTAAAGAGTTCTTTTGTGAAAACATTGCAGAATTTGGTTTTTAAAAAACAATAAATTCCCTTCCCTCCCCCTAAGTTTTGTGTGTTTAATCTGTCGGATGATTTCCTCACATTTAGTGATTTATATACGAGATGATCACGTCACTGTCAAACCAACTCTACATCGACTACAATGAACACATTTTGTTGTACTTTTAACCCTTTCATGCTTGATGGACAGTTAATGTCATTATCTTTTATGACATTCATGCATGATTAAAATGTAGATTTTTCCTTTATCCTCTTAATTCTTTAAGATTTATTTTGCTCTCACTTCTTTTTTTTTTTTTTTAATAATTTATTTCTAGGTTTTTGCCAATTTCACCCATCCCCTCCTCTAGGCCTCTCCCCACCACTTTACAATGACCCCGCTTTGCTCTCTTAATTCTATCAAGTGTATGAGTGTTAGTTCATCATGGTATAAAGATTAGGGCTATGACCCGAGTTACAATACCTGTCCCAGATACGACACCCCATCTCCCCACACTGTTATCTATGGTTTTTAAGCATGTTTCCTGCAAAACAATGCGCCCCATCAGCTTGTAATCCAGCTCTGCACATGTTTAATCTGTAATGTAAAGATGTATGGAAATACATATTAATTTTTTTTATTTTGTTAGATGACAAGCACAATGTACAGTGGCTGAAAACCAAAAGTCTGAACAATCAAAACTAAGCCAGAACCACTTGTAAAACATTGAAAGAACAGAATCCAGTTTTCACTGCAGAAGGGAAGAAGCTATAAGGCTATGAAGGAGGCTAAAGAGTGTGGAGCACAGGATGATGAGTTAGACTGACCTCCAGTGGTCAAATGCTGCAATTGCATTTGATGCTGTTTTAGGTGGTGACCTCTTGTGATCAAACAGTGCAACTGCATTCAATGTCATTCTAATATGGGATAAATAACCTTTGCCCCTCAGTGGTGAGGTCTTGGGTACGAGTCCTATGCCCTACAGAGTCTACATTCACCCATGTCTGTGTGGGCTTCCTCCAGTCTCCTCCCACAATCCAAAAACATGGACAGGTGAATTGTCCATGTGTCCAGTGATTTTAGCTGGTTTTAGCTATGATAGTGTAATCTGGTGAAGGGGTAGGGGACTCACTGTGACCCTGACCAAGATTAAACAGATAAGACTGATGGATTGAGACCTCTTGTGGTCAAACAGTGCTATTGCATTAGACGGTGACTGCAACATAACTAAAAATGTGGCTGAATTAGTATTAATTAAAAACCTGGGACTAGTTATCACTGCCCAAAAAAGAAGAAAAAAGATTACCGACAAACTTTAAATGATCTTATCAAGCACTTCTGAGAAGCGGGTCAGATATTCTGAAGCGTGTGCTGAGTATATGAAGTGGATCAGCTTATTTCACCTCACACAGAACTCTCAGTTGAGATCTGCAGTCAATATCAAGCCACTGGAAGCTCCCTGTGTCTATAGCACCGCAGTGGTGGGACAAAGGAAGCTGTGGTGGTTCCCCTCCCACCCAGTTGTTCCAGTTCACACCAGTCCAGTCAGACCAAAACCAGAACCCAAAGAGCTGACTCTGTCCAAGTCCCAGCCACAAAGTTCCAGAAACACGCCTCCTCCTGAGCTCATACTCCAGCTCTCTCTGGTCCTGGTCTGATTTAACGCGCAGAAGACTCATCCTGTTACCTTGTTTACAGTAGTTCAGAGCATCCTCCCAGCTCATACTCTCATCACTGACATGGACGGGCACTGAGACATCAAAACACAAACAGATGTTTTAGAGAGAACAGAGAGGCTCATTTACATCATGTGTTTTATTTATGAGAGAGTTTATAAAGTCACGACTTACTGCTGTAGCACAGAGCAGGGCCAGTATTACTGCATGGCACTGAATTCCAGCTCCCACCAAATATTTCTGACATTGTTACACAGTTTGGTGATGGTGATGGAGACTGACTCCACCACTTTCTGTATGCAGAACGTCCTCCATCAGCCCACTTCCAGTCATCACACAGCAGGCCGATCCAGAAGGGTGTGTTACTGTTCATCCCGTTTATCTTCACTGCTTCATTCTGGTTCTGATCTCTGATGCTGACCAGATCAGCGTAGTTACTCCTGCAGTAACTCTGAGCATCATACCAGCTCAGATTGTCAGAGATGAGATGATAACTGAGCTCAGTACCAGCTGTGCAGAGAACAGAACACACCTTTAGTGTACCTGGTGAGGTGAGTAGTTTATGTAGGCTTATCGACTGTCTTCAAGCTGTCAGCAAATGGACATCAAATCACTTTTTACAGCTGATAAAACTGAAGTCTTGATTGAAACCTGAAAAGGTTAAACCTTTGATTAAACAACATCTTGGACTTCTTTTCCCTGCTGTCCATTCTAGCCTGCATAATCTGGGTGTTACATATGATCAATCCTTGATGTTTGACACTCACGTTAAACAGCTGTCAAGATCTTGCCTTTTCCACTTGAGCAAGTTGAGGTCTGTAGTTTCAAAGGCAGAGTTAGAGATGCTTAAACATGTGTTTATTTCATCTCGTACTGGTAATGTTCTTTTCACTTAGTATGTCTGCTCTTCATCCTTTGCAGATGATTCAGAATGCTGATGCGAGAATACTGTCTGACAGACGGTCTCATATTACTGCTGTCTTAATTAGGGTGACCAGATCCGAGATGACGAAAAAGAGGACACCTCAGCAGGGTTTTTTTTTTTTTTTTTTGCTTGAACATTAATATTAATTATTAATAAATATTGACAAATTATGATTTATATTTTGTAACAATTACTAGTTACTGTTAATAATATACTAATTAGTGATGGGACTCGATTAAAAATTTTTAATCAAGTTAATTTAAACAAACATCTTTATTGCTTTTTGATTTTTTTTTTAAATTGTTATTAAACCAACAGATTTGGCAAAGTGCTATAATATTTATTCATATTTCAAGTATTTCAGGAACCCCTGAGTCTTTAACTTATTTGAAAAATAAAAAAAAAATAAATGTAAGCAGCACACTAGACAATCATGATAGCACTATTTCTTAAAAATTAAAAATAAATAAAATAACTATACATTACTGCGACTCTTGTGATGAGTTCAGATTTTATGGTAGAGTTACGATTTGTACAACGTCGTTCGTGTCGGCAGAGGTGTCGATTACAGTCGTAGGGGTCGTCGCCATTTTTTTATTTGCGAGGTCGGTCGGGTGTAACCTGGTCTACTGTTCTACAATTTCATAGTGTTCTCAGCGTCATTACATATCAATAAAATAAATAAAAATTAAAAATTCTTTATCACGATAGTACTAACAGATCACACGACGAATGTAAATAAAAAAAAAATAAAAAGTT